>JAUEPR010000148.1:0-96899 GCA_030435655.1 Armillaria novae-zelandiae
GCGAAGTAGCGTTCATAGACACTATGACAACGAGGATGGGAAGGCTGGTGAGTCTGGTAAGGAAGACATTGGTAGTGTGAAGAGCGTGAGGAGTGAGAATCCAGCTAGCCGGTTTGAGGATAACGAAGGCAAGGATGTTGAAAGGAGGCTGGTAAGAAAAGAGCACGTCTGATTGCACGCCACGTCAGCGGTGCCGCCAAGGGATGAGGAAGATTGCTCGCCCGAATGAGTGGGCCCAGATATGGTGGGCAGTGCGGCTGGAACTAAGGTGATGATATCAACTAATGATCAAATGACATTTGATGCCAAGAGAAATTACCCGAGACAAGGCCACGCTGCTCAAGAGCCAAATGAGCTGTGTTAGCTAAGCACTATCCAGACTCTCTAGATAAGATTGCGGGCTCGGTATCATTTTCCTCAGAAATATACCTATTGTAGGAATTCAATAACCCAGATGACGATATGAAAACTGTACAGTCATGTGGCATATCCCACAAGGGTGCTGCCGACCGGCAGGCTTCTACTCGATCTGCCCCAAAAAATTTCAGGGTGCTTCACAAAAGGTACGTTGATGGAAGTATTCTATGATTGCGGAACTAAACACATACCTAGATGGCTCCACCCGGCTGGTGTACACCGGAACAATGCATCTGGTTTGTGGAACAGTTTGCAAAATTTCATCAAGCTCGCTTGGAGGGTACTGTGGGTGATTTTCTGGCAGTGGCAGTGAAGGAATTTTTGGAGTGTTGGCCGATACCGCAGTGTGCAGAAACTATTGACGGCAATAGTCCTGAGGATGTGGCAAAACGGGCACAACAGGACCTGCATTACCAGAAGCGGAAAGAGGTAAGGTTATTTCATTGATGAGATATATACCCTAACTAACGAAAATGTTATAGCAAATTGAGAACCGGTTTAATAATAACTGCGGCAAAGCTTGTATTGCAGCTGCCACCACTGCCAGCGGCAAATCATTGACAACTTCCCCCAAGAAAAAAATCATATATTCCTTACGGCCGCAGCGCCGTCTCCGAGCAGTTCAAATCTATTCTAAACATTACTACAAAGCTCACGTGCAACCGGCCGTCAAGAAAGTGATTCGACAATCTCTCACCCCCCTCACCCGTGGCGAAACACTCACCATTATCAACAAGCTGACCCACGAGACGTTCCAATCCGAAGCGAAGCAATCAGGCCGAGGTTTTTGAGGCTCTCGAACAGCGTCGTGAGGAGCAAGCCAAGGCTTCCACAAAGGACAATGGACTCCTGAAGGACTATCTGGAGTGCGTCATCTTCCTTCTTCTATCTCCACGATAACTGATTCTACTTCCAAATTTTTACAGTGCCATTGATGCAGCACCTCCGCTTCTGGAATGATTTCTCAATGACCTCGCAGTCCAGACTGGATGGTGGTTCACTGTGATAGCAGGCGGCCCAGATCCAGCCGACAGGGGGAATATACGTACAGGAAGGTCCGTAAAATTGTTGCTACCATCGCCAGTGTCTCATAAACAACTAGCTTTCACGTGGGTCAGAATGAGCACAAGAGGAATTTTGAGCAGGAATATACCCATCACTGCGTCGATCCGAAGGACACCAGCACTCATCACACAACTTTTGAGGAAGGGGTAGTCGCTCCTTATGGATGGTTCCTCAAGACTTTGTTCTGTAAGTATTCCATGCATCTCACAGAGACAAAATGTGACCTTTTTATTTCACGCAGCACCAGAGCTCCGAGCGCAGCGAGCATGTAACGAGGCCGATCTTGAAGTGTTGGATGCGACTCTGAGCGACAATAGACATGAAGCGACAACTGGACTGTCGGGTCTTATCTCAATGCCCCCTTCCCCCTCCTTCCCCTCCTTCCCCACCGATTCCTTTCCAGCCTCCCCCAATACCGGTTCCTGCCATTGCCCCATCGTGTCCCCCACAGTCACCCTCCTATCCAGGTCTCAGTTTGAGCATAGCATCCGTCCAGGGACCTGTATCGAGTCAATTGATGCCTTCGTCACCATCAACACGACTTATTATACACCCTTCTAGTTCTACCCCTACCGACGCTGATGCCGTTGATTCCAGTTTAATTCCAACCATCCATGACGAACCGGTTGCTACGCCCTAACGAAACCAGCGATGAACTTGGTGGAGATGAGGAGCTGGACCCCAAGCTGTTCTGGCAAGACGCCAGCTTTGGCCGCAACTACTTTTCAATGTGTGCGACAGAGCGTGATCGATTCGCTTACGATAATCTGTTAGGTCACGCAGTCCCAGACGACCAAGAAGATGACAGCTTCCCTTTGCCATTGCGTGCAATGTTTGAAGACGACGATGGAGCGACTGAGGCCCATGGTCAGGTCGACGAACGATACGATCATCCACAACCTGAGCCCTCGGGGTCTGATTGGCCACTGTTGCCAAGTCTTGACAGTGATCATTTTGACGACGTTCAAGGCAAAGTCATGCCAGTCCAGACGGTGAACGACATACTGCAGAAGCGACACCACAGCGTGGTTGACGGAGATGAGGCACGGCAGGGAGGGGAAGAATCAACGATTGGAGGTGATGTGGGTGACAAGGATAACGGGAGGAGGATGAGCAAACGTGCACAAAAACCGCCAGCATCGCATGCATTGATTGCAGTGGGTTGGCTGCCCTCAGCAGTCCAGTACCTCACGGATCGCAATCTTGGCTCTGAGTGGTTGGATCTTTTGGCCGCTTGGCAGGTATTGGAGGGGCTGATTTCAGAAAGTGGGGTCACTGACAAAGGTATGTTTTTTTAAAATTCCTTTTCTCTCTCTGCAAAGACTGATATCGTTTGAGGGTCGACTGGGTGCCATCACATCAAGGCCTTCGTCGCTGTCGACATGGCTTCAAAGCCGACATTACAACGTCTATCCTCAAGTTCCAGCATCCTTCTCGTCAGAATTTCTCGCTTGGTGGAACATGTTGCAGCCAGAGTGGCGACAATCAGAAACAGGTCCCCTGCCTGCAGCTAACTACAGCCGGTCATTGCGTAAGACCTTGTGGAAAGGAGGTCAGAATGGGCTCCTCACCATGCTCATCGGTCCTTATGTGGTGGGGTCAAGGCACATTATCGCCTGAGGAACGTTCGCTTTGGAACGCGACAGTGGCGGACATTCACGCCTGTATCCAAACCTTGGTGCCGTCACTCTCGCAAACGGGGTAGTTACTTGTGCTTGATATTTTGTTTCCTTCGGCTTTTTATTTTTTATTTTTATTTTTTATCATATGTTTTTATGTCCTCAGGGTTACATGCGTGCTAGCTATAGTATATACGCGCGCGCACTATGTAATTTAAAAAAATAGAGATAACAAAGAGATTTGTTGCAACTATTATGTCCAGAGAGAAAATAAGTTGCCGTGACATATGGAATAAACATATATGAAAGTGTGTCAGGTGCATCCAGTGAGCAGCATATTTATTGATGGCAGATCCAGGTACGCCCACAGCAGGAGAATGAAGATCGCTAGCAGACAACATCCCATCAATTGATATGGATCTCCAGGGCTTGCAGTAATAATAGACCAGATATCGCGACGCATTTGTTGTATTTTTAGATGGAGGAGCGCACCGTCGGGAGGGCTCATCGATGGGAGAGCGGAGCACCGACGTGCAGTGAGTGAGAGATTTTGGCAGTGGAGGGAGCCCATGTGATGACCATGTGCAGGTGATATATCATGCCCATGACGGTAGCACCAGTGCTTTTATACATCATGGTTATGTATATCGAACAGTCTTTGATATATTGATTCGTTAGGTACGCTTGGGAACCAACTGAACAGGAGACGGACGTGCTGGAAACTAGTTGTTCAGGGCAGAGTGAGATGGACAGAGCTTTAAGTAAGCGCTTTCTGGCATAGTCCATCACTTGACTAGGCACAGCGGAACGAGCCCGAGTCCAAGTGACGTGAACTGTTGGACGACGGTTGTCATCTATGCACAATGATTGTAAGTGTAGCTAAACTCCTCGGCGATACCCTCATCTGAGACTTTCACAGCACAACATCCCATGAACGCATTTATGTGAGCCTTAGATGGCCTCATCTACGAGGACGGTTCGAAAATAAATGTGCATATATGTGCTTGGAATCAGCACAGGTAACATGTGCTCTTCTGTTCGAGTGCCTTAGAACTCCTGACAAGGGTTCACCTCAAGTCTGTGCCAAGGATTGAAAGTAAAGACCTTGCACCTACAGTGGGGGTGCCGTACGGCCATCAAAGTTGGATCCCGCCCTGCTGGCCTTCGGGTAAAGGCAAGTAAGGTACGAGTATCACATGTCGCTGAAACCAGGATGCTGACTTTGAAGGATAGTGTAGCAGTATCGTTTGCTTCTAATACTTCTTTCTGTCGACAGGTCATTGAGTCGATTCTTGTCTGTCGGTTCAGATAAGGGTTGTGCCAAAGCACTCAGGGTCGTTCGGGTGAAGCACAACCAGGGAGAGGAGAGTCATTACGAGCGTAATTAGGGCTGCAACAGAGAGTACGGTGGAACATGGTCCCAGAGTAGCTAAGGACAAGTGGGGATCTGCACCTTTGTTTTCTACCCAAATTCACTGGGCTGACCCGGACTATTCGGAGTATCTTGTGCTACAGTTTCATGGCGCGTGCGTCATTGTGGTGGCAAAAGAACACCGGAGCCCGGCCCGAGGGCGCTCAGACACGTTCCGTGACAAGCTCTGATGGTCACGCTCTTCCCCTTTTCCCAACACCGGCTAGCGTCCAGAAGGAAGGATGTTACTCGAAAGGACGCTGGGCGATCTCACAAAGGTGTGCGTGATCGGCTCTTCAGCCATGTTACCCTCAGTACAAACTGATCCTGAAGGAAGGGACAACAAAATATGTCCTACAATCTACGCCATCCGGCCCCGGGTCTTCTCAGTTGCAAAGTACCAATCATAGTCGACTCGACCAGAGGGATACCTCAGAAAGACAAAAGAGCCAATACCGAAGACATGAATGATTTACATGGTGGAGGAAGACAAGATGTTTGCTTGTGTTACTTTGGTTGGCTGATCCGACCGACTCGGAAGCTCGAGCTTTCGGCCATGATCGATAATTGACGCTAGAGTCATGAAATGAGTTCAAAAGTACGGCTGGTGTGCATCGTCATCGCCCGATCAACCGGAGACTTTATCAGGACCTTCTTCCCGCTAGTACCTGCCCGTTCTCGTGTCTTCTCCTTAGCAAGTGCACTAGCTTCCTGGCTAAGGCGCCTTCTATTGGACCTGTCCCTGCTCATCATCACCATCATTCAATGTCTTCTCACTCTTTGTCTCCATTATCCAGCATGTCAGCAATACTTATTCACATACTCAGCCATATTTCCCAAAAAAATATTCCCCTTCGGATCAACCCTATCAGCCAATCATAAGATTTCAGGATATAGCACCAAATCATGGGGTCGAGGATACTATCTCTGTGGCGTAACTTCGATTTATGGCTTGCAGCCTTTTCCCTGGCATCCATCATCACCACTTTCATTGGGCTCGACGGCATCTCACGAGTCACAACTCCTTTTCTGTCATCGTTATACTCAATTATTAATTAGCCTACGGGGGACCTTGATAAGCACAACTTTGCGATAGACTACCAGGGAGAATGTTCATCTTTCGGTTTAGTCTTCACAGATTTCTCGCTCTTTGTTGATCCTCTGCTCCTCCCATTCTGAGAGCCTCAATAGTACTGAACTTCGCCAATAAAAGTGTTTATGTCTTCTTGTTATTACACGATGTTTACAAAGAACGATGCTGCCTTGCCTGACATGTCCGGAATAACATATCTCTATACCGCCGGAGACGGATGGATATCAGGAGTGTGCCGTATCGCCCCCACTGCTACTGCTTTAGTTCTTACAAGCGCTGAGGCCGAGGATCGATCAACAATTGAGAACTATAATGAAAAAAGGGAATGCTTCCCTGACGAGCAGACATCTAATTTCCGGGTTGCTTCAACCGGGATGTTTTCATCTGCGGACTTCATATTCGTGCTCCTCAACTGTCCTTTGTCCTGCGCGTACATCATTCTCCGCCAATTTCGTCGGCTGTGAACGGGCCTTTTATGTCACTTGACTGTAATCACGTTGGACAACATTTCTCGTCTGTTGCCTTCTCTTAGGATTTTTCAAAAGACTCATCTTCTGTAGCGCCTAAGCAAATCAGTTGTAGGACTTCAACCGTTTCATAACCGGTCATGGCCACCAACTTCGAAAGAATGTTTAGGAAAATGGGGGAGTCCGAAATCATGTGTGTCAAAAATGTGTCACAGTCATATGCATGGATGCGTTTTTTGTTCCAACGCGTGCGTTGTACCAATAATGCATGCATGAAGACCTGCGAGATGTGTGTGAAAATTTGACTTCATATGCGAGATGTGTTCTGACTTATCCTCATAGAACAACATCTGGTGCATTCTCTAAGGTCCAGATGCATGTTACAAGGATCAGTTTCGCTTATAATGTGTGTTATGATATAGATACATGATTATTAATAGCTTATAATGCCTCTATGACAGGTTAATGGTAATAATAGTTGAAGCAGAAACGCACTCAAACGCACAAAATACACAAAACCCCAACGCATCAAACGCATGAGAACGTAAAAATGCACCATGCAAACGCATAATTCTTCCGGCCTGTGAAGCGCTCAAGAACCACCAAGTCCTTTTACATTCGACTTGAATCTGAATCCCAGACACCCAGTCCATGGCATCATATATTTCTCCTATGGTCGATCGAGCTTTCGATGTTCAACATGTTCGATGTCGCCCGGTTCTAGTGTGATTGCTGGTTGAAACTCAAGCGGTTCTTGTCTTCAAGGTATCTCTCTGTAGCTCATCGCTTGACCCTGGTCTGCTGCATTTGTTTAGCTAGCAAACCGTGCGTCACTGTCAGTGGCAGATCCAGGGGGAGATCTGCCATTCACTAACATCCCAAAACTATCTTTACGTTTATGAAGTACTGCTGGAAACGCACCTCGTATGCTCCGCACACATGAACACGTTGCTAGCACATTTTGTCTGCGCTCCCACATAACTGAAACATTGATGAAAGAATTTTCACTGCCCTACAACAGCCCTACAATCACTCACTAGAAAGAGATTTCCCCATGCTTCTCATGAAAGTGGGGAATCGACTTTTGACTCTAGTAATACTGAGTTTCGATTCTCTTCCTGAATCTTGACATTTGTATAAACAGAAGGCACACAGATGTTAGGAACCTCCTCTTCGATCTGATGGTCCGGCTTGACAGAACTATGAGGCATACTACACACACGCTCGCATGATCAGCCTATGACAACTTTTTTTGCTTTCCGTCTCGTTTCATTGACATGAAACCAATTCATCGTCTCCGTGCTATTGATTGGTGCAAAGGTAATATGGAGAATTCGAAACGATGGCACAGTCCGATCGCATGACTGATGCATTGTGGGATGTATATATTATCAACGTGCGTTTGGCCTTCTCGTCTCTCTGACGACATCCATCCTCTACCCTCGAAGGCGAGTTCGTTTCGTTGTATCCAACCTGAATACCCCATTCTCTGTATGCATACCTTTATAAATAAATCATTCATTGGACTGACTTTAACAGCAGTCGTCGTATCATCAAGCCCAAGTTCGTTAAAGAAAACTTCCACGTAGTTGCGCTATACGCATCTTCGAATATTTTGTTCATATACAACGGGTTCGTCCAATATCTAATGTTTTACTAAATGACCTAATGATTTATAAAGTCCGGTGCGAATGACAGCAATGTATCAAACCTTTATGGTCGTTGTTGTTCCCCTCCTTATCGCTCCTGCCTCAGGCTCCCAAATATCTCCCGGTAGCGACGATGGTGAAGCTGTATGTACTGGAGATCGACGTACGATTTGGAGCATCATTTGGGGCTGGATCACCACCATATTCGTGTGCACATGGCTTTCTATCCACCCCGATGTCCCTGGTCGTTTCATCACCACGAATGGTGCCATCTCTTGTGCCATTGAACGTGCAAAACTTATGGTAGTCACAATTTTGGCACCAGAGTTTATCGTTGGATGGGCTGCAGACCAATTCATCACCGTATGGAATGTGCGTCGTGGTGAGTAGTTCATATCATCAGGAGTAATGCCACTGATGTGATGCACGAGAGGAAAATATGCTTTTATGGAGTCAGTGATCAATCCTGAGCCCGAGAAAACGAAGAAATCAAAGCTGACAATGGCACACGGATTTTTCCTCTGTATGGGGGGTTTCTATTACACCCAAAGATCTGAAAACCCTCATGAAGGACTTGAAGCAGATGTTGCCACATCCACCCCTCCATCGTCATCACCACCATCGTCAGTCCTCATGACTCCGTCCAACAGCACCTTACCACTGAAGTCTCCATTCATGCTAAGAGATTCATCTGGCTATGATATCCCGGGAACACTCGTTGATTTTCATGTACTGGAATCGGAACCAGATTTAGTGAAGAATCTAGCGGCAATCAATCCGGAGACAATAGAGGACAAAAGCAAAGGAGACGCATTCTCCAAAACAATTTCCATCTTCCAATTATCATGGTTCATTGTGCAATGTGTTGCGTGAGCCAATCAGCATCTTCCCATCACCCTACTCGAAATGAGTGCACTTGCATTCACCGGCCTCAGTATCATCACGTACTTGTTGTGGTGGTATAAGCCACTGAACGTGAACTATCACATTTGTTTGGATGACATAGACTTGAGACAGAACCGCAAAGGATACTATGTCGATGAATTTGATGACTATGGGATGCCCCTCACCTATCACTTACTCGGATGGGGTCAAAGTATCCTATGCAGTCGCTTTCTTAGCAATGTTGGCGACAAAAACAGTGATGCATTATTTTGGTGGACAATGGGCGGTGTAGGATGTTTCTTTGGTGCTTTCCATTGCCTGGCTTGGTCATTTTCCTTTCCATCACATGCTGAAATGGTGTTGTGGCGGGTTTCATCGTTAGGAGTCTTGATTGCAATTTTCGGGATGAGCTGTGTACCTTTGATCGGGTGGTCGAAGTTTGACAAAATATTTTCCCCATTGATACCTAAAATGGTTTGGATGTTCATACAGGAACACTTTGGGGAATGTATTGGTCCATTTAGCATGTTGATATATATTGTAGCACGGATTATGCTCATCGTTCTTGCATTCCTGCAGTTATGTCACCTGTCCCCATTGTCGTTCTGTACTGTACAATGGACCACTTACATCCCTCACATATACTAGTTACGGTCACTCTTCAATTTCTTCAGGACCCTTTCTTGCTTTTATTTTTGGAAAAGATTGATATTTAATTATCATAGTTTCTCCTTGACGTCTTTGAATACATAATGTATTAACAGGAGATATTCTGTGTCGTCTCGTTGATAGTCCACCTTCGTGTTCACGTGACATGCTCAATCGGGAAATCCTCGACATCTGCGGTCTACCAGCTACCTTGATCGATGAATGAGAAACACACGATTGGTATATACGTCACCACGGGTACACTTTACGACCGTAACACCTCACTCTGGCTATATTGAAGAAATTAAAGCAGGATAGACAGCATCCTCCTCCAGTTTCAGCCTGGTCAAGCAGTCGAAGAGAGACACTTATCTTTTGTACACTCCAATACTGAGTTCGTCCTCGCCTTCATATTCCAAGTCAACGCTATTAAGGGAAGTGACATAAAATGTTCCTACCAAGGTTCGAATTGTCATCCTGAGATGTTCACGATGCCTCAATGAGGCGTTCGAGGGCTGTTGTGTTGTGACATGTCTCCCATGATGCTATTAGTGCGGAATTCACAGGCTGTATCTATCGTTGGCTTTGAGCCCCTTCTTTGTGACATCCATGCCGCATAACTTGTTATCTGAAGCTATGCCCAAGAGATAGGACGACAGTGTATCCCGATAATCAGTGTTGTACAGGTCGCACCACTCAGCCTTGGGCTTGCACTATCTCAGTATCTTTCCCGTAGCCGAGTCAATGTGAAGGACTTGAGCCAGGCCATAGAGGTGATGGTGATGGTGATGAAAGAGACGCGACTATAAAGGATATTCGCTCTAACTGTGAATTCAATGCTATTCACCCTCATTATCCCTCTATCGATGACATTGATCTCTTGCGATTTGGATACGGATTCCTTGCCTCATTTCTCAACTTGAAGTCTCGACATCGCTGAAATTGTGGTCTCCATTCTCATTAGCATAGCTTACCTTGAACGGGGACTAGAACCTATGAGGCCTCCGTCCAGCGATCGGTACAACAAGCTCATCAAAGATATTAGCAGCCATAGGTCTCTTCTGACACCAATACAGTTCCTACCTGGGGAGACGTTACTACAGATATTTGCCTTAGCGTCGTCTCATAGCCCTGCTGCTTTCGATGCCCCGTAGATTCTTGGTCAGGTCTCTCATACTTGGTAGAGACGTACATGCTACTCTCCCTCCATACGGACAAAACTCCACGTCCCGGAACCGTTCACTAAAAGTTTCACTTTCCTGGAAGAATACGTCGCTATCTCATGATTTACCTGTCCGATTGCACCTTGATGAAATTATACTAAATAAGAGATTGCCGTAGCTCGGCGCTTTGAGTCAGAGGTGTGACAATGAAAAATCCACGGGAAAAGTTTGTGTCTTCGTCGGTAGGTGTTGTCCTGATCGGGGTTCTAATTCGGGCGACATAGGTAAAAAGACTTCCTTCGCAGGGTGAAAGCAGCTAGAACAACTAAGCACATGGCTATTATGCGTACGTGTTATCAAGCACATGTCATCGAGAAAAACCTTCCAAGTCAGCGTCATCCTTTCGCTGACATAAGATATGTGTACTTGGCGGGCCACCGGCGCATCTCAAATGACAAGCATCAGATCACCTGGTTGGAAGTAGACACGCAGACACTGCAGGTATCTATGGGGGGTTCCCTGAGCTTTCAAACGGAAGAGAACGTGCTTTTCCAGGAGAATCCAGCTACATATATGCGTATTCCGTTCGTGCCTTCTGGGAAGAGGCTGCTTGTGCTTGTCTTTGGGACTGTAAAATGTGCCTATGCAGAAATTAGTTCACGGGAAGAAGGAATGCAATCGGACACACCGATACTGAGTTCGCAGGTGCACTTCAGTGCTATTAATGGTAACGACATACGAGATTCCTACCTAGATTCAAATCGTCGTCCGCCGGGAGGCCGATTCACGTAGAACGCCAGGAGATCTCTCCAGACTTTTGGTATGGTGCGAATGAGGGAGGAGAGATCGGCGCTTCTCAATAGGGAGGTTATTATAATGAGAACGTGTCTCGACTAGGGATAGAACTCAAGCAATGGGAGAGCAAAAAAAAGCCAACAGGGGCATTTTATAAGACAATGATAGCACCACGGTGAACCTCCGCTGGAAGTTCCCTTGGGCACGAGCAACACGACACTAAGAAACACTTCAAACTCAGCATTGCCATTTCACTGGCATATAATAATGCGTACCTCACTCAAGAGTTGGCGCGTATGTCGACCCAGGCAAATCTATGTTTGACATCATTTGTAACTCTCCTGCTGTAGGCACATTTTGCGACGATCCTCGCTTTGCATCCTCGGCGTGGAGTTCGAGAGCCGTTGCGATGATTGGACGGCCCAGGAGACGCCGGCTGTACCAATCGTGTGCGTCGGATCACCTGGTTCAAGGAAGCAGACGCACCCCATAGTGTATTATCCAAGACCTGAACGAGGTTCATTAGATGCGTCATTATACTCTGGGAGCAGGCCTCCTCTGCACGAGTACATTGGATTACCAAGGCACTAGAACAGAAGAGGACATATTGTTTGATAGAAATTCAGGCTCGTATATGCATCATGTCGTTGCATCGTTTTTGCACTTGTCTTTCGGACAGTAAGGTGTGCCATCGGGCTGCGTAAGAATGATCAGAAAGGGGAAAGCAGTGGATGCGCACATACCGATACTGAGTTCGTAGCTGCATTCCTCTTCCAAGTCAGCGCTATCGATGGCAAAGACATGCAAGGCTCGTACCTGGGTTCGACTCGTCCTGCTACCATGGTAGTCTGCACCAGTTCAGAGATGAATTCCGTTTAGTGACTGGCCCACATTGGAGTTTTGCGTTATTGCGTGTTCAAGGGCTGTCGCGTGATCGTGGTAGAAGAAGGGGCGTGATTTTTTTTCTCCACATAAATCCAGGAAGAGGATACCTGCACTCTCACGCTTCCTAGTGCCCAACGGTTGCATGTTCTTTTGGTCACCGGTGCGATAGGAGGTCGGGAAGCCGCTACTGAGGCTGAAGAACCAACCAGGCACATATTTGTTAGATCGCTCACTGTCCTTTCGAGTAGCCTCCTTCCTACACTGTTGTTCTGGAGGCTAGCAAAAGCAGAAGAGCGTGACCGTCAGAGCTTGTCACGGAACGTGTCTGCGCCCCCTCGGGCCGGGCTCCGGTGTTCTTTCGCAAACGACTACGATGACGTGCGCACTATGAAGCTCGGTGATGTGCTCGGTAACCGTACAACGATAACTAGATTCGAAATATATACTAAGTGTAACTCGTATATACTCAACTCAAGCAATCCTTGTGCTTCACAATCACCAATATATGTAAGTTCGGGTGTTTCGAGACCGATAGAAGGCCCCTGCAAACTGAATAGTATAAGTTTTCTGTATATTCAACCTTCTGGACGAAACAAAAGGGATAAATCTGCCAATTCGGACTTCAACAAAGCGAGAATATGAGGGATGGATTGTATAGTGGTATAGTAGAATCAAATATATTCGTTTTAAAATCGACTTCGCTCTCAGAGTACTGAGTCGACTCCAAATTCTCGAAGCTAAATTGGCTCTTGCCTTGTTTTCCAGTTCACTGACTGATATATGGGCGCACTGGCCGCTATCCCTAGCTCACTGGTTTATATCGGCTTCTATGCCTCTTCACTTCTGGTTTCTTTGCGAATATATAGCGGTCTCTGTGACTCGCAGGATTATTTAAATCAAGTTATGTGCTTTCTATTCGTTGGTGGACTTAGCTATACGCTATTCGTCCAAGGCTTGTATTACTTCCGTGCGATTCAACCTTAGCTACTGTGCTATATGGCTAAAACTCTGGGGTGGCGAAGCCTCCCGTTTATTTGTAGGTATAGTACTTATATACTACTGACTGTCTGTGCGGCCTCGGCTATTTAGTCATACTACATAATGTAAACTACTACTGGTTAAACCTAAATCAGCATATTATATCTCCTTGCTATGCAACCTGTTCTAGCTACGTTGGTTCCCGGATTCCAGACCAAATATATTAACTTAGTTGTCTCGCAGCCGGAATTCCTACTGCTGCGTCGTCAGAACAACGTGGTTACCCATATGTCGCCGAGCTTCACGCGGATTCACAATTAGGTGACCACTATAAGCTGTGCCCAACTAGAACTATTCTGATGCAACACGATCGAATAGAATACTCCGAGACGATCAATCGGCAGATAGTATATTCACATCAGTGAGGCGACCCTAGCGATCTTGTCCAGACTCGATTGTATTTTCCGTGTCCCTACCGATGGGGTCGGATATTCTATATGGAACACCAACTTTGCTTGCTATCATAACCATTCACAGCGTACTCGTATATCCATACTCCTGGTTTATTTGCTAGCTGGCAACAGGAACTATTACGGCGTTTATTCGCCTGTTAGTGGTCTATATTAGGCGGGTAGGTCAGACTCGTCGCGATATCGTTCCTAAGTCCCAATCTCACTTAATATATTCACTGTTGCCAGACATTAGCTTTAGCTAGCGATCTGGAGGCTCAATCCTAGCTCTTTAATAGTCAAGTACAGTATAGATCGGATATGCATATATTATACAAATCGCAAAATCTACGGGTGGATACGTTCCAGTCGTATCATCGGACGTAGCACAAGGTACGCCTAATGGTGCAGGTCAGGCCTGAATTTTGGCAGAAAACAAAGGCGCATATCTCCTTCGAACCACGTGCGCAGAACCACGCTTGTCCTTAACTACTCTGGCACCATGTTCCACCTAACTCTCTGTTGCAGCCCTAATCACTCTCGTAACGACTCTCCTCTCCCTGGTTGTGCTTCACCCGAACGACCCTCAATGATTTTGCACCACCCTTACCCGAACCGATAGACAAGAATCTACTCAAGGGTCGGTCGACAGAAAGAAGTATTAGAAGCAAATGATACTGCAGTATCATGGTCTCAACGACATGTGATATTCATACCTTACTTGCCTTTAGACGAAGGCCAGTAGGGAGCGGGTTCCAACTTTGATGGCTGTTCGTCACTCTTCCACTGTCGCAAGGTCTTTACTTAGAAACCTTGGCGCAGGCTTGAGGTGTCCAACTAACCCTTGTTACGAGTTCGAAGGCACTCGAACGGAAGAGCACATGTTTGGCTCGTGGATGGAATGATCGGAAGAGATCACTGGAGGCCGGTGGTCCCATCGGAGATGTCACATATGGACGACTCTTGGATGTTTCTACTATACGTTAGCTGTGCTGAGTTGACGAGACTCTCACTGGTCAGTCCTTGGTTTATCCGTGACCTATTATGCGATCACTGATGTATATGCAGCTAGATATATGCGCCCAGAACCCAGAGTTACCATTATATTTTTCAGTCTGTCATCAAGTAGAGTGAATAACTCCATTCTCTCTATCGAAAGCCCACCGCTCGGGGAATATCTGGGGCTCATTCTAAGGATGGAGGTGAAAAGGGGATGCAGTTGCCGTCGATTAAGGTCCTATTCAATGATACCCATGCATCCCCTTAGCATTTTTGGAAGGTGGAAATAGAGCCTCGATCCAGAGTTCGAAACAAATATGTCATCATCGTCGGGTACAGGATTCTGTGAGCTCAAGTAACGGTCATATTCAACGTCATGCTGTCGAATATCCTTGACCTCTCGCATGTCACGCTGTTCTCCTCCCTACACTGTGGATACCATGGTCCCTGTCCCTCGGCTTTGTACCGTATACTGTAAAAATACCCGGCTCCTACACAAGAAGTCATAGTTGCGACACAGCCTTCAATAATCGTGAAGCGCCTGTTGCTGTACCACTGTCTTCCTCTTGTACTTCAGTTGACATTCATATACTAGCATATCACGGCGGTGTAACTTATATAGGCCGACGTTCAGGTCAGTATAACTCGATCTGAAAAGGGGATGATTGAAGTCAACCCAGACATAATTCACGAAATATGAAAATTTGAATGCTTTTCTTGGAGGATATTAAGGCAGGCAAACAGGTCTTGGTGTATCGGCATTCATCTGAGAGACGTTAGAAATGATTGATGACTTATATAAACCTGCAGGAAAAGTTGACGCTGTCCGAACAAATATCTTTCCGATCAGGTGTTGCATGTTGCGCAAGCGATATGGACAGGTGAGCCAAGGCGTGGTCGAGACAACCGGCTCAGGCAAAGCTTGAATGATGGGCCAGGTTATATTACCTTCAATCGCGATCATGTAACGTAGTGGCCAGGCACCAGGTCTACAGCAGCATTCATTCTTCTTATAGCAGAGCATTCAATATTCAGAACGTTCTATATCACCTGCTTCTGATGCTTATAGGCGAATTCTCTGTTTGAACTTGAACGCTTATATGCTGGAAGTATCTTCCAATAGTTTGCACCTCAGCGTTTCAGTGTTCTATTCATTTAACTAGCCGACGATGCGACACACTTACAATGGCGGATCCTTTACTCATAACCTGACACCCCGCTGCTATTTATATCTTTGAAGACACACCTTAAACCCCCCGAACACATGAAAACACTTCACTCATTGCTGACACATCTCTTCGGTGCAAACACAGTACAGAAACATCGAGGAGTGGATCAATTTACCAACTTAATAGAATTTCCCGTGAACATGTGGAAACCGCTTCCGACTTCGATGACGCTGGGTTTCAATACCCCTTCTGCTATTCATCCAATTCACAGGCGCACAAGAATGAGGTGCTTCTTACGGTATTTCTTTTCTGTCAGAAGTTCTGTTGGGCGCTCTGCACAACTGTTCACATAACTAGTTTGCGATCATGCTTTGTTGACCTGCGTGTTGGTTCCTTGAAAAGAGTTGTAAAGGACCTTCATTAATATACTTTCTGTCTTCTTTTAATGATGAACCCCTTATTGACTGCGTATTACTTAGTATAGTGACCTCAAACTTGAAAGGAATGACGCTGAGTCCCATTGATGATTCCGGGATCAACGATATCACAGAAGGTATACACCATTACTGGCGTGTATGCACCGCATTCTCTTCTCTCAAAAGGTCCATCGCCAATTCTCCACAACAGCTTCAGTTCCTTCGTCGTGCCCAAAGTCTATTTACCACTTTGTCCATCTGTATACCTTTCTGAAGGAGTCCTTCATTGGATTGACTTTTGGCAACAGTCGTATCGTGCTGTCCAACTTGAGAGAAGCTATAACTCTTGAACGACGGTTTCCACATCCTTATTCGGTGTGCATATTACATACTAAAATCCCCGTTCAATAAGCTAAGATAAGTATAGGAATCTTCAAGCAGCAACAGTCGCTTCATCAGATTCGCGCGCTCTGTCAATACATACTAGGTCCGTCCTGAAATTTCATGTTCCACTAAACCCCCTCACGATAGATAACGTTCTTTGAAGGGCCACTATGTCTCAGATTTTCATTGTCGTTTTCATTTCCCTCTTAATCTCCAGCACCACCGGTGCCCAGACATCTGCAGATAACCCCGACGATGAATCCGTGTGTGCTGGAGATCAGCGTACAGTATTGAGTATCATATGGAGCTGCCTTGCCACAATATTTGCATGCACTTGGGTTGCCGTACATCCCAACGTCCCGGGTCGTGATATCACGACTAAGGGGGCAACGTGTTGTGCCCTTGAACGCTTGAAGATTTGGTCTATGACCATTTTAGCACCAGAGGTCATCGTTGCATGGGCCGCAGAGCAGTTCATTGTTGCATGGAAGCTGCGTCACGGTGAGTATTTCATATGATCAAAAGTATTTTAAGTAGCTCACATGGAAATTGACAGGAAGGTATAAGACCATCGTAGTAATGAGCGACCCTGCGACGGAGGAAAAGGAGAAACCGAAGCTGACGTTGGCTCATGGCTTTCTTGTCAGTATGGGAGGTTTATACTGCGCCCGATCATGCCGTCATACGGCTGCATCGACCTCGCCATCGTTTCCATCATCTCGTCCAGACTTCGAAGACGTCCCTTACTTCAAGTCTGAAGTAGACGAAGCCCGAACTGATGATACAGCCAGTTCCGAAGCTCTGATCTCCAACACGCTTGTTACTCTCGAGACGCTAGAATGCGACCCAATCTGGGTGGAGAAACTTGCAGAAATCAGTCTGGAGACAATAGAGGACAAAAGCAAAAGGGACGGGATGTCTAAAACATTTTCTATCATCCAATCGACCTGGTTCATTTTGCAAAGTGTCGTTCGCATCATTCAGCATCTTCCTATCACGCTCCTTGAAATGACGGCGCTTGCGTTCGCCGGCATCAGCATGATCACGTACTTTTTGTGGTGGTATAAGCCGCTGAACGTGAAGTACCATATACCACTACACGGCGGGTCCAACCTGAAATCTATGACGGAAACAGATAGTCCCCGGCATCCCGCTCACACGGTGACACCTTGGTGGTTGAAATTTCTCAAGTTCACGGGATGGATGTGGTACACCCTCATGGGGAAACCTCCAAAAAGATATTATATGAGCACTGAAAATGGTGCCCCCCCAGTTTTACTCTGGTACCGATAAAGAAAAGTCGAAACGCTTTATGATCATGGTTTGTGTAGGATTTTTGTTTGGGGGGTTCCATTGTTTGGCATCGTCATTCTACTTTCCATCCCATGCTGAAAAGCTGCTGTGGCGATTTTCGTCTATTGCGGTCTTGATGGGACTCTTTGCAGCGGGCCGTTCCTCCCCTGTCATCATGGTCTTGGAGTGGGTTGCTCCGGAATGGACGGAAAGGCGAGTCCATCGCATCGATACCACTATTGCTGCACTTCACAACGGTAATATTTGGGAGGAGCGTTGGCCCTTGATTTTCCACTTTATGTCGATTTCTGTTATATTCACTTACATGGCAGCAAGGATTCTGATTATCATTCTCGCGTTCTTGCAGTTGCGCTCTCTGCCTCCATTAGCGTTATGTACTGTACAATGGACCAATGTCTTACCTCACATATAGTTATGGTTGCTTTTCACTTTCCTTATGACGAGTGTATTATTTGGCATTGAACCCGGCCTGTCGTCGATGAGAGTTCCCGATCATCCATTAAGCAGCGGTGACAGGTCAGAGAGTGGTTTACAATGGGTTGACATGCTCCTCCTTTGTACTCCGACATTCTATATTTTTCAGGGCTCTGAGGTCTGTTCTTGGGTATTCTGCAGTAATACCAATCAGTCGGAACCGAGGTGCGATATCTAAAGGATTGTTATATAAACCACGCGTGCAAATTCGAAGACTGAAACACCTCACTCTATCTAGAGGATGAAGCAGAGGCGACTCAATCCTCCAAGTCAATGAGTCGATGCAGACGCTCTCATAATACATCCTTTCTTCTCATAATACACAAGAGCGGATCACGTCTCGATGCAGTTATCACCACTCCCACAAAGACTGACTTCTCCAGGACCGTGCCTGTGCCCGCTTTCAAGAACCTTCGGCGCCTCAAGCCCCAAACTCGTCAGAGAATCCGAACAGCCAGGCTAGTACGTATTCTCCCTTTAACGAAACATCCAAAACCACGCGCAAAGAGCCAATAAAAGATCGCAGCGCCGTCTTTCTTAAAGAGGGCACGATATCAGCACTAAATCAAATTAGACTGCTTACAAGATATCGTCGCCTCGTGCATGTCGGGGAGACATAACGTGCTTTCCCTGAGTGGGATTCAATGCCAAGGTATGGGAGGACAAATACATATGAATGGCGCTATGATCGTCACACCCACGACTGACCATTAAGCTATGGGGCGGCATTTAATTCGATTCAACAAATGGAGTACTACCAAAGACGTCCAGTCGACAAGGAAGAAGCATACGATACCAAACTCTTCAATGTCGGCACTATCGTTTCGCTCACACGATACATCATGCCTGAATACGCTACGAATTCGCGCAAAGATGGACTAAACCAAAATACAAGTTTCATATTTCTCCCACCGTAGGCAGGCGGGTTTAAAACGAGGCTACAAGGCCGTTCCTCTGAATCCTCGGCACGGATTTGGGACGCGATGGTTCGGCGATGGATGTGATTATGGGATGAAAAACAGTGGCAGAAGACGCCGATCATGAGCGCCGGTCGGGAATATACACCAGCGTGGGGCAGACGTGAACAAAGTGCGTTAGACACGCAGACACTGCGGTAGCCGTCCTTCCTCTTGTGTGTGGGATTACCAGAGCTTTCAAACGGACGAGAACATGCTCCCAAGGGAATCCAGCTACATACATTGTGCCTCTTCGCAAGAGGCTGCTTGTCTTTAGGACTGTAAAATGCGGAGTGTACGCAGAAATCAGCTTAGGGGAAGAAGTAACGCAATCGGACACACCGATACTGAGTCCGCAGGTGCACTCATCGTTAGCAATGGCAACGACGTACGAGATTCCTACCTGGATTCAAATCGTCGTCCGCTAGGAGGCCGATTCACGTAGAAAGCCAAGAGATCTGTACAGACTTTTTGTTGTATGGCAAGCAATGGAAGAACGAGAAGGGAAATTTTGCAAAGTAGCCGCATCAACCGAGGTCAACTTAGCTTTGCAAAGACAATGATAACACCACGGTGAACATCCGTTCAGAGTTCCTTTGGGTACGAACAACGTACACTAAGAAACGCTTCAAACTCAGCATTGTCGTTTCACTGGCAGATGATGATACGTACCTCGTTCAGGAATTGGCGTGTATTTCAACCAAGACAAAATCTAGGTTTGATATCGTCTGTCACTCTCCCACCGTTGGCGCATCTAGCGAGAAAACGAGGGAAGATCCTCGCTTTGCATCACCGGCGTACGTGTGATCGGCCGCTTGTAAGGAGTTCGAGAGCCGTTTACCAATCATGCGCATGAGGATCGGCATATTATCCAAGACCTGAACGAGGTACATTAGGAGAAGTCCTCCTATGCGCGGGTGCATTGGATTACCAAGGCACTCGAACAGAAGAGGAGATATTGTCTGACGGAATAACAGGCGAATATATGCCTGGCCTTTGTGTTTCGGAAAGTAAGTTGTGCAATCGGACTACACAAGAATGATCAGAAATGAAAAAGCAGCGGAAGTATACACACCGATATTGAGTTCGTACCTGCACTCCTCTCCGAAGTCAGGGCTATAAATGGCAAGGACAAGCAAGATTCGTAGACTGCGCCAGCTCGGAGATGAATTCCGTTTGGCGACTGGCCCAGGTTGGTGCTTTGCGTTATTGCGTATTCAAGGGCTGTCGTGTGATGGCGGTAGAAGAAGGGGCATAATTTTGTTCGCCACAGCAATGCAGGTAGAGGAAACCTGCGCTCTCGCGGCTCCTAGTCCCCAACGGTTGCATGCTCATTCCTCTTGGGACGACAGGAGGTCGTGAAGCCGCTATTGAGTGTAACATGGCTGAAGAACCAACCAGTTACACATTTGTGAGATCGTTCAGCGTCCTTTCGAGTAGCCTCTTCCTACACTGTTTTTCTGGACGCTAGCAGAAGCGGAAGAGCGTGACCGTCAGACCTTGTCACGGAACGTGTGTGGCGCGCTCGGGCCGGGCTCCGGTGTTCTTTCGCCATCGACCACGATGACGCGCGCACTATGAAACTCGGACTTAGCACAAGATACGCCGAACGGTGAAGGTCAGCCCGGTGAATTTGGCCAGCAAACAAAGGCGCATGTGTCGTTCCAACCGTGTGCCCAGATCCCCGCTTGTCCTTAACTACTCTGGCACCATGTTCTACCGTACTCTCTGTTACAGCCCTAATTATGCTCTTAACGACTCTCCTCTCCCTGGATGTGCTTCAAAATAATGACCCTCAGCGCCTTGGCACCCTTATCCGAACCGACAGACAAGAATCGACTCAATGACCTGTCGAAGAAAGAAGTATTAGAAGCAAATGATACTGCTATGCTATCCTTCAAAGTCAGCATCCTGGTCTCAGCGACATGTGATATTCGTTCCTTACTTGCATTTACGCGAACTCCAGCAGGGAGCCAGATCCAACTTTGATGGCCATTTATCACTCTTCCACCGTAGGCGCAAGGTCTTTACTTTGAATGCTTAGCATAGGCTTAGGCCCTTATCAGGAGCTCGAAGGCACTCGAACACAAGCGCAGATGTTTCCTGGGTTGATTTCAAGCGCATATATGCACATTTCTTTTCGAGCCGTCCTCGCAGATGAGGTCGTCTTCGGCTCACACACATGCGTTCGTGGGCTGTTGCATTATAAAAAAGTCTCAGATGAGGTTCTCGGCGCGGAGTTTGCTAGCTCCACTCACCATCATTGTGCATAGAAGACAACCGTTGTCCAACAGTTCACATCACTCGGCCTTGGGCTGATTCCGCTGTGCCCAGTCAAGCGATGGACTACCCCGGAACGCGCTTATTTGAAGGCCCTACCCTTCTTGACTCTGTCGTGAACGACTAGTTCCAAGCACGTCCCTGCCCTGCCTGACATGTCCAGAATGACATATCGCTATATCGCTGGAGACGGATGGATATCAAGAGTGTGCCGCATCACCCCCACTCCTACTGCTTTAATTTCTTACAAGCGCTCGGACTGAGGGTCAATCAACCATCGAGAACTATAATTAAACAAATGAATACTTCCCTGATCAACAGACGTCTGATTTTCGGGTTGCTTTCACCGGGATGTTTTCATCTGCGGACTTTTGCTTTCTCCTGGGTGTACATCATTCTCCGCCAATTTCTTCAGTTGTGAACGGGCCTTTGATGTCACTCGACTGTAATCACGTTGGACAACATTTCTCGTCTGTTGCCCTATCTTAGGAATTTTCAAAAGACTCATCTTCTGTAGCGCCTAAGCGAATCAGTTGTAGGACTTCAACCGTTTCATAATAAGTAATGGCTACCAATTTCGAAAGAATGTTTATGAAAATGGGGGAGTCCGAAATTGAGTCTGACAAGCTAAATAAAAACCGGGGTGGAAGCAACTGGTGAAGCTCCGAAGAACCGCCAGGGCATTCGACTTGAATCACAATCACACAAGTGAAAGGGCCAAACACCCGGTCCATCGCATCATATATTTCTCCCATGGTCGATCGAGCTTTCGATGTTCAACATGTTCGATGTCGCCCGCTTCTAGTGGGATTGCGGGTGGAAACTCAAGCGGTTCTTTTGCTCAAGGTATCTCTCTGTAGTTCATCGCTTGGCCCTGGTCTGCTGCGTTTGTTTAGCTAGCAAACCGTGCGTCACTGTTGGTGGAAGATCCAGGGGGAGATCTGCCATTCCCTGACATCCCAAAACTATCGATATTTTAATTTAGTACTGCTGTAAAAGCACCCCGTGCGCTCCGCACACATAAACACGTTGCTAACACATTTCTTCTGTGCTTCCACACGACTGAAACATTGATGAAAGAATTTTCACTGCGCTACAACAGCCCTATAATCACTCACTAGAAAGAGATTTCTCCATACTGCTCATTAAAGTGGGGAATCGACTTTTGAGTCTAGTAATACTGAGTTTCGATTCTCTTCCTGAATCCTGATATTTGTATAAACAGCGGGAACACGGCTATTAGGAAGCTCCGGTGAGATACCTCTTCGATCCGATGTGTCCGGCTGTGACAGAGCTTTGAGGCATACTGCACGCACGCACGCATGATCACATGATCAGCCTATGACTACGTTTTTCTGCTTCCGTGTCGGTTCATTGACATGAACCGAATTCATCGTCTTGTAATCACAAACCTATACTACCTTCGCACCTATCAATGGCACGGAGAATTCGAAAGACCGGCACAGTCCGATCGGATGAATGACTGGCTCTCCTGTATCTCTGGCAACATCCATCCTCTACCCTCGAAGGCGAGTTCGTTTCGTTGTGTCCAACCTGAATATCCCATTCTCTGTATGCATACCTTTCTCAACAAATCATTCATTGGGCTGACTTTGAACAGCGGTCGTCGCATCATCAAGCCCAAGTTCGTCAAAGAAAACTTCCACGTAGTTGCGCTGTACCCATCTTCGAATATTTTGTTCACGTACAACGGGTTCGTCTCAGTGTCTAGTGTTTTATTAAATGCCCTAATGATTTAAAAAGTCCAGTGCAAATGACAGCAATGTATCAAACCTTGATGGTCGTTGTTGTTCCCCTCCTTATCGCTCGTGCCTCAGGCTCCCAAATATCTCCCAGTAGCGACGACGGTGAACCTGTATGTACTGGAGATCGACGTACGCTTTGGAGCATCGTTTGGAGCTGTATCGCCACAATATTCGTGTGCACATGGATTGCTATCCACCCCGATGTCCCTGGTCGTAACGTCACGACGAATGCTGCGATCTCTTCTGCCATTGACCGTGCAAAACTTATGGTATTGGCAATTTTGGCACCCGAGATCATCGTTGGATGGGCTGCACACCAATTTGCCACAGCATGGAGGTTGCGTCGTGGTGAGTAATTCATATCATCAGGAGTAATGGCACTCACGTGATGAATGACAGGAAAATATGATTTTATCGAGTCAGTGATCAATCCTGAGCCCGAGCAAAAGAAGAAATCAAAGCTGACAATGGCACACGGATTTTTCCTCTGTATGGGGGGTTTCTATTACACCCGAAAATCTGAAAACCCTCATGAAGGACTTGAAACAGATGAGGCCACATCCACCCCTCCGTCGTCATCACCGCCATCGTCAGTCCTCAGGGCACCCTCCGACTGCACCTTACCACTGCACTCTCGACTCATACCAGAGGATACTTCTGACTATGATGCCCTGGGAAGACTCGTTGATATTAATCTACTGCGATCCGAACCAAATTTGGTGAAGATGCTAGCGGCAATCAATCCGGAGACAATAGAGGACAAAAGCAAAGGAGACGCATTCTCCAAAACGATTTCGATCCTCCAATTATCATGGTTCATTGTGCAATGTGTTGCGCGGGCCAATCAGCATCTTCCCATCACCCTACTCGAAATGAGTGCACTTGCATTCACTGGCCTCAGTATCATTACGTACTTGTTGTGGTGGTATAAGCCCCTGAACGTGCAGTATCACATTTCTTTGGATGAGGTAGATTTGAGACAGATCCGCAAAGGATGGTATCTCGGTGACTTTGATGACGATAAGACGGTCATCATCGATGAACTATTCGGATGGCATCAACATCTCCGATTCCGTACCAGTCCAAGCATTCCTAGCGAACTACAGAGGATAGCAGTACCTGCTTGGACGGTTGGCGGTGTAGGATGTTTCTTTGGCGTTTTCCATTGCCTGGCTTGGTCATTTTCCTTTCCATCACACGCTGAAATGGTGTTGTGGCGGGTTTCATCGTTAGGAGCCTTGGTTGCAATTTTGGCGATGATCTGTGCACTTGTGAGGTGGGAGAAGATTGACGACATATTTTCCACATTGATACCTAAAAGGGTTTGGTGGTCCATTCAGTCATTCCTTGGGAACTGGATTGCTTCATCTAGCATAGTCATATATATTGTAGCACGGATGATGCTCATCGCTCTTGCATTCCTGCAGTTACGTCACCTGTCCCCATTGTCGTTCTGTACTGTACAATGGACCACTTACATCCCTCACATATACTAGTTACGGTTACTGTTCAATTTCCTAGGACCCTTTCTTGCTTTTCTTTTTGGAAAAGATTGATATTTAGTTATCATAGTTTCTCCCTGACGTCTTTGAATACATAATATATTAACAGGAGATATGCTGTGCCGTCTCGTTGATAGTAAACTTTCGTGTTCGTGTGACATGCTCAATCGGGAAATGCTCGACATCCGCGGTCTACCATCTACCTTGATCGATGAATGAGAAACAAACGATTGGTATATCCGTCACCACGGGTACACTTTATGACCGTAACACCTCACTCTGGCTATATTGAAGAAATTAAAGCAGGATAGACAGCATCCTCCTCCAGTTTCAGCCTGGTCGAGGAGTCGAAGAGAGACACTTATCTTTCGTACACTCCAATACTGAGTTTGTCCTCGCCTTCATATTCCAAGTCAACGCAATTAAGGGAAGTGACATAAAACGATCCTACCAAGGTTCAAATTGTCGTCCTGAGATGTTCGCGATGCTTCAATGAGGCGTTCGAGGGCTGTTGTGCTGTGATACGTCTCCCATGATGCTATTAGTGCGGAATTCACAGGCTGTACCCATTGTTGGCTTTGTGTCCCTTCTTTTTGACATCCATGCCGCATAACTTGTTATCCGAGGCTATCCCCAAGAGATAGGACGACAATGTATCCCGATAATCGGTGTTGTACAGGTCACACCACTCGGCCTTCGGCTTGCACTATCTCAGTATCTTTCACGTAACCGAGTCAATATGAAGGACTTGAGCCAGGCCATAGAGGTGATGGCGAAGGTGATGAAAGAGACGCGACTATAAAGGATATTCGCTCTAACTGTGAATCCAGCGGTATTCACCCTCATTATCCCTCTATCGATGACATTGATCTCTTGCGATTTGGATACGGATTCCTTGCCTCATTTCTCAACTTGAAGTCTCGACATCGCTGAAATTGTGGTCTCCATTCTCATTAGCATAGCTTACCTTGAACGGGGACTAGAACCTATGAGGCCTCCGTCCAGCGATCGGTACAACAAGCTCATCAAAGATATTAGCAGCCATAGGTCTCTTCTGACACCAATACAGTTCCTACCTGGGGAGACGTTACTACAGATATTTGCCTTAGCGTCGTCTCATAGCCCTGCTGCTTTCGATGCCCCGTAGATTCTTGGTCAGGTCTCTCATACTTGGTAGAGACGTACATGCTACTCTCCCTCCATACGGACAAAACTCCACGTCCCGGAACCGTTCACTAAAAGTTTCACTTTCCTGGAAGAATACGTCGCTATCTCATGATTTACCTGTCCGATTGCACCTTGATGAAATTATACTAAATAAGAGATTGCCGTAGCTCGGCGCTTTGAGTCAGAGGTGTGACAATGAAAAATCCACGGGAAAAGTTTGTGTCTTCGTCGGTAGGTGTTGTCCTGATCGGGGTTCTAATTCGGGCGACGTAGGTAAAAAGACTTCCTTCGCAGGGTGAAAGCAGCTAGAACAACTAAGCACATGGCTATTATGCGTACGTGTTATCAAGCACATGTCATCGAGAAACACCTTCCAAGTCAGCGTCATCCTTTCGCTGACATAAGATATGTGTACTTGGCGGGCCACCGGCGCATCTCAAATGACGAGCATCGGATCACCTGGTTGGAAGTAGACACGCAGACACTGCAGGTATCTATGGGGGGTTCCTTGAGCTTTCAAACGGAAGAGAACATGCTTTTCCAGGAGAATCCAGCTACATATATGCGTATTCCGTTCGTGCCTTCTGGGAAGAGGATGCTTGTGCTTGTCTTTGGGACTGTAAAATGTGTCTATGCAGAAATTAGTTCACGGGAAGAAGGAATGCAATCGGATACACCGATACTGAGTTCGCAGGTGCACTTCAGTGCTATTAATGGTAACGACGTACGAGATTCGTACCTGGATTCAAATCGTCGTCCGCCGGGAGGCCGATTCACGTAGAACGCCAGGAGATCTCTCCAGACTTTTGGTATGGTGCGAATGAGGGACGAGAGATCGGCGCTTCTCAATAGGGAGGTTATTATAATGAGAACGTGTCTCGACTAGGGATAGAACTCAAGCGATGGGAGAGCAAAAAAAAGCCAACAGGGGCATTTTATAAGACAATGATAACAACACGGTGAACCTCCGCTGGAAGTTCCCTTGGTCACGAGCAACACGACACTAAGAAACACTTCAAACTCAGCATTGCCGTTTCACTGGCATATGATAAGTCGTACCTCGCTCAGGAGTTGGCGCGTATGTCGACCCAGGCAAAATGTATGTTTGACATCATTTGTAACTCTCCTGCTGTAGGCACATTTTGCGACGATCCTCGCTTTGCATCCTCGGCGTGGAGTTCGAGAGCCGTTGCGATGATTGGATGACCCAGGAGACGCTGGCTGTACCAATCGTGTGCGTCGGATCACCTGGCTCAAGGAAGCAGACGCACCCCATAGTGTATTATCTAAGACCTGAACGAGGTTCATTAGATGTGTCATTATACTCTGGGAGCAGTCCTCCTCTGCACGAGTACATTGGATTACCAAGGCACTAGAACAGAAGAGGACATATTTTCTGATAGAAATCCAGGCTCGTATATGCATCATGTCGTTGCATCGCTTTCGCACTTGTCTTTCGGACAGTAAGGTGTGCCATCAGGCTGCGTAAGAATGATCAGAAAGGGGAAAGCAGTGGATGCGCACATACCGATACTGAGTTCGTAGCTGCATCCCTCTTCCAAGTCAGCGCTATCGATGGCAAAGACATGCAAGGCTCGTACCTGGGTTCGACTCGTCCTGCTACCATGGTAGTCTGCACCAGCTCAGAGATGAATTCCGTTTAGCGACTGGCCCACGTTGGAGTTTTGCGTTATTGCGTGTTCAAGGGCTGTCGCGTGATGTTGGTAGAAGAAGGGGCGTGATTTTTTTTCTCCACATAAATCCAGGAAGAGGATACCTGCACTCTCACGCTTCCTAGTGCCCAACGGTTGCATGTTCTTTTGGTCACCGGTGCGATAGGAGGTCGGGAAGCCGCTACTGAGGCTGAAGAACCAACCAGGCACATATTTGTGAGATCGCTCACTGTCCTTTCGAGTAGCCTCCTTCCTACGCTGTTGTTCTGGAGGCTAGCAAAAGCGGAAGAGCGTGACCGTCAGAGCTTGTCACGGAACGTGTCTGCGCGCCCTCGGGCCGGGCTCCGGTGTTCTTTCGCAAACGACCACGATGACGCGCGCACTATGAAACTCGGACGTAGCACAAGGTACACCTAACGGTGCAGGTCAGGCCTGTGAATTTTGGCAGAAAACAAAGGCGCATATCTCCTTCCAACCGCGTGCGCAGAACCACGCTTGTCCTTAACTACTCTGGCACCATGTTCCACCTAACTCTCTGTTGCAGCCCTAATCACGCTCGTAACGACTCTCCGCTCCCTGGTTCTGCTTCACCTGAACGACCCTCAATGATTTTGCACCACCCTTATCCGAACCGATAGACAAGAATCTACTCAAGGGTCGGTCGACAGAAAGAAGTATTAGAAGCAAATGATACTGCAGTATCATGGTCTCAACAACATGTGATATTCATACCTTACTTGCCTTTAGACGAAGGCCAGTAGGGAGCGGGTTCCAACTTTGATGGCTGTTCGTCACTCTTCCACTGTCGCAAGGTCTTTACTTAGAATCCTTGGCGCAGGCTTGAGGTGTCCAACTAACCCTTGTTACGAGTTCGAAGGCACTCGAACGGAAGAGCACATGTTTGGCTCGTGGATGGAATGATCGGAAGAGATCACTGGAGGCCGGTAGTCCCATCGGAGATGTCACATATGGACGACTCTTGGATGTTTCTACTATACGTTAGCTGTGCTGAGTTGACGAGACGCTCACTGGTCAGTCGTTGGTTTATCCGTGACCTATTATGCGATCACTGATGTATATGCAGCTAGATATATGCGCCCAGAACCCAGAGTTACCATTATATTTTTCAGTCTGTCATCAAGTAGAGTGAATAACTCCATTCTCTCTATCGAAAGCCCACCGCTCGGAGAATATCTGGGGCTCATTCTAAGGATGGAGGTGAAAAGGGGATGCAGTTGCCGTCGATTAAGGTCCTATTCAATGATACCCATGCATCCCCTTAGCATTTTTGGAAGGTGGAAATAGAGCATCGATCCAGAGTTCGATACAAATATGTCATCATCGTCGGGTACAGAATTCTGTGAGCTCAAGTAACGGTCATATTCAACGTCATGCTGTCGAATATCCTTGACCTCTCGCATGTCACGCTGTTCTCCTCCCTACACTGTGGATACCATGGTCCCTGTCCCTCGGCTTTGCACCGTATACTGTAAAAATACCCGGCTCCTACACAAGAAGTCATAGTTGCGACACAGCCTTCAATAATCGTGAAGCGCCTGTTGCTGTACCACTGTCTTCCTCTTGTACTTCAATTGACATTCATATGCTAGCATATCACGGTGGTGTAACTTATGCAGGCCGACGTTTATGTCAGTATAACTCGATCTGAAAAGGGGATGATTGAAGTCAACCCAGACAGAATTCACGAAATATGAAAATTTGAATGTTTTTCTTTGAGGATCTTAAGGCCGGCAAACAGGTTTTGGTGTATCAGCATTCATCTGAGAGACATTAGAAATGATTGATGACTTATATAACCCCACAGGAAAAGTTGACGCTGTCCTTGAACAAATCTATTTCCGATCCGGTGTTGCGTGTTGCGCAAATGAGATGGACGGGTGAACCAAGGCGTGATCAAAACAACCGGCTCAGGCGAAGCCTGAATGATGGGCCAGGTTATCTTACCTTCAATCACGATTGTGCAACGTAGTGGTCAGGCAC
The DNA here is from genome assembly GCA_030435655.1 of Armillaria novae-zelandiae. NCBI lineage: Eukaryota > Fungi > Basidiomycota > Agaricomycetes > Agaricales > Physalacriaceae > Armillaria > Armillaria novae-zelandiae. Next base: position 29,626 of record JAUEPR010000148.1, read on the forward strand.
CAGGTCTACAGCAGCATTCATTCTTCTTACGGCAGAGCATTCAATATTCAGAACGTTCTATATCACCTGCTTCTGATGCTTATAGGTGAATTCTCTGTTTGGACTTGGACGCTTATATGCTGGAATTATCTTCCAATTGTTTGCACCTCAGCTTTTCAGTGTTGTATTCATTTAACTAGCCGACGATGCGACACACTTACAGTGGCAGATCCTATACTCATAACCTGACACCCAGCTGCTATTCATATCTTTGAAGACACACCTTAAACACGCGGAACACATGAAAACACTTTACTCATGGCTGACACATCTCTTCGGTGCAAACACAGTACAGAAACATCGAGGAGAGGATCAATTTACGAACTTAATAGAATTGCCCGTGAACATGTAGAAACCGCTGCCGACTTCAATAACGCTGAGTTTCAATTCCCCTTCTGCTATTCATCCAATTCACAGGCGCACAAGAAGGAGGGGCTTCTTACCGTATTTCTTTTATGTCAGAGGTTCTGTTGGGCGCTCGGCACAACTGTTCACATAACTAGTTGGCGATCATGCTTTGTTGACCTTCGTGTTGGTTCCTTGAAAAGAGTTGGAAAGGACCCTAATTAATATTCTTTCTGTCTTCTTTTAATGATGAACCCCTTATTGACTGCGTATGACCTAGTATAGTGACCTCAAACTTGAAAGGAATGACGCTGAGTCCCATTAATGATTCCTGGATCAACGATATCACAGAAGGTATATGCCATTAATGGCGTGTATGCAGCGCGTTCTCCTCCCTCAAAAGGTCCATCGCCAATTCTCCACAACAGCTTCAGTTCCTTCGTCGTGCCCAAAGTCCATTTACCACATTGTCCATCTGTATGCCTTTCTGAAGGAGTCCTTCATTGGATTGACTTTTTTCAACCGTCATATTGTGCTTTCTAACTTGAAAGAAGCCATAACTCTTGAACAAAGGTTTCCACATCCTTATTCGGTGTGCATATTACATAGTATATTCCCCGCACAATAAGCTAAGATAAGTGTAGGAATCTTCAAGCAGCAACAGTCGCTTCATCAGATTCGTGCGCTCTGTCAATACATACTAGGTTCGTCCTTAAATTTCATGTTCCACTAAACGCCCTCACGATAGATAAAGTTCTTTGAAGGGCCACTATGTCTCAGATTTTCATAGTCGTTTTCGTTTCCCTCTTAATCGCCAGCACCACTGGTGCCCAGACATCTGCCGATAACCCCGACGATGAATCCGTGTGTGCTGGAGATCAGCGTACAGTTCTGAGTATCATATGGAGCTGCCTTGCCACAATATTTGCATGCACTTGGGTTGCCGTACATCCAAACGTCCCGGGTCGTGATATCACGACTAAGGGGGCAACGTGTTGTGCCCTTGAACGCTTGAAGATTTGGTCTATGACCATTTTGGCACCAGAGGTCATCGTTGCATGGGCCGCAGAGCAGTTCATTGTTGCGTGGAAGCTGCGTCACGGTGAGTATTTCATATGATCAAAAGTATTTTAAGTAGCTCACATGGAAATTGACAGGAAGGTATAAGACCATCGTAGTAATGAGCGACCCTGCGACGGAGGAAAAGGAGAAACCGAAGCTGACGTTGGCTCATGGCTTTCTTGTCAGTATGGGAGGTTTATACTGCGCCCGATCATGCCGTCATACGGCTGCATCGACCTCGCCATCGTTTCCATCATCTCGTCCAGACTTCGAAGACGTCCCTTACTTCAAGTCTGAAGTAGACGAAGCCCGAACTGATGATACAGCCAGTTCCGAAGCTCTGATCTCCAACACGCTTGTTACTCTCGAGACGCTAGAATGCGACCCAATCTGGGTGGAGAAACTTGCAGAAATCAGTCTGGAGACAATAGAGGACAAAAGCAAAAGGGACGGGATGTCTAAAACAATTTCTATCATCCAATCGACCTGGTTCATTTTGCAAAGTGTCGTTCGCATCATTCAGTATCTTCCTATCACGCTCCTTGAAATGACGGCGCTTGCGTTCGCTGGCATCAGCATGATCACGTACTTTTTGTGGTGGTATAAGCCGCTGAACGTGAAGTACCATATACCACTACACGGCGGGTCCAACTTGAAATCAATGACGGAAACAGATAGTCTCCGGCATCCCGCTCACACTGTGACACCTTGGTGGCTGAAATTTCTCAAGTTCACGGGATGGATGTGGTACACCCTCATGGGGAAACCTCCAAAAAGATATTATATGAGCACTGAAAATGGTGCCCCCCCAGTTTTACTCTGGTACCGATAAAGAAAAGTCGAAACGCTTTATGATCATGGTTTGTGTAGGATTTCTGTTTGGGGGGTTCCATTGTTTGGCATCGTCATTCTACTTTCCATCCCATGCTGAAATGCTGCTGTGGCGGTTTTCGTCTATTGCGGTCTTGATGGGACTCTTTGCTGCGGGCCGTTCCTCCCCTGTCATCATGGTTTTGGAGTGGGTTGCTCCGGAATGGACGGAAAGGCGAGTCCATCGCATCGATACCACTATTGCTGCACTTCACCACGGTAATATTTGGGAGGAGCGTTGGCCCTTGATTTTCCATTTTATGTCGATTTCTGTTATATTCACTTACATGGCAGCACGGATTCTGATTATCATTCTCGCGTTCTTGCAGTTGCGCTCTCTGCCTCCATTAGCGTTATGTACTGTACAATGGACCAATGTCTTACCTCACATATAGTTATGGTTACTTTCCACTTTCCTTATGACGAGTGTATTATTTGGCATTGAACCAGGCCTGTCGTCGATGAGAGTTCCCGCTCATCCATTAAGCAGCGCTGACAGGTCAGAGAGTGGTTTACAATGGGTTGACATGCTCCTCCTTTGTACTCCGACATTCTATATTTTTCAGGGCTCTGAGGTCTGTTCTTGGGTATTCTGCAGTAATACCAATCAGTCGGAACCGAGGTGCGATATCTAAAGGATTGTTATATAAACCACGCGTGCAAATTCGAAGACTGAAACACCTCACTCTATCTAGAGGATGAAGCAGAGGCGACTCAATCCTCCAAGTCAATGAGTCGATGCCGACGCTCTCATAATACATCCTTTCTTCTCATAATACACAGGAGTGGATCACGTCTCGATGTAGTTATCACCACGCCCACACAGACTGACTTCTCCAGGACCGTGCCTGTGCCCGCTTTCAAGAACCTTCAGCGCCTCAAGCCCCAAACTCGTCAGAGAACCCGAACAGCCAGGCTAGTACGTATTCTCCCTTTAACGAAACATCCAAAGCCACGCGCAAAGAGCCAATAAAAGATCGCAGCGCCGTCTTTCTTAAAGAGGGCACGATATCAGCACTAAATCAAATTAGACTGCTTACAAGATATCGTCGCCTCGTGCATGTCGGGGAGACATAACGTGCTTTCCCTGAGTGGGATTCAATGCCAAGGTATGGGAGGACAAATACATATGAATGGCGCTATGATCGTCACACCCACGACTGACCATTAAGCTATGGGGCGGCATTTAATTCGATTCAACAAATGGAGTACTACCAAAGACGTCCAGTCGACAAGGAAGAAGCATACGATACCAAAGTCTTCAATGTCGGCACTATCGTTTCGCTCACACGATACATCATGCCTGAATACGCTACGAATTCGCGCAAAGATGGACTAAACCAAAATACAAGTTTCATATTTCTCCCACCGTAGGCAGGCGGGTTTAAAACGAGGCTACAAGGCCGTTCCTCTGAATCCTCGGCACGGATTTGGGACGCGCTGGTTCGGCGATGGATGTGATTATGGGATGAAAAACAGTGGCAGAAGACGCCGATCATGAGCGCCGGTCGGGAATATACACCAGCGTGTGGCAGACGTGAACAAAGTGCGTTAGACACGCAGACACTGCGGTAGCCGTCCTTCCTCTTGTGTGTGGGATTACCAGAGCTTTCAAACGGACGAGAACGTGCTCCCAAGGGAATCCAGCTACATACATTGTGCCTCTTCGCAAGAGGCTGCTTGTCTTTAGGACTGTAAAATGCGGAGTGTACGCAGAAATCAGCTTAGGGGAAGAAGTAACGCAATCGGACACACCGATACTGAGTCCGCAGGTGCACTCATCGTTAGCAATGGCAACGACGTACGAGATTCCTACCTGGATTCAAATCGTCGTCCGCTAGGAGGCCGATTCACGTAGAAAGCCAAGAGATCTGTACAGACTTTTTGTTGTATGGCAAGCAATGGAAGAACGAGAAGGGAAATTTTGCAAAGTAGCCGCATCAACCGAGGTCAACTTAGCTTTGCAAAGACAATGATAACACCACGGTGAACATCCGTTCAGAGTTCCTTTGGGTACGAACAACGTACACTAAGAAACGCTTCAAACTCAGCATTGTCGTTTCACTGGCAGATGATGATACGTACCTCGTTCAGGAATTGGCGTGTATTTCAACCAAGACAAAATCTAGGTTTGATATCGTCTGTCACTCTCCCACCGTTGGCGCATCTAGCGAGAAAACGAGGGAAGATCCTCGCTTTGCATCACCGGCGTACGTCTGATCGGCCGCTTGTAAGGAGTTCGAGAGCCGTTTACCAATCATGCGCATGAGGATCGGCATATTATCCAAGACTTGAACGAGGTACATTAGGAGAAGTCCTCCTATGCGCGGGTGCATTGGATTACCAAGGCACTCGAACAGAAGAGGAGATATTGTCTGCGGAATAACAGGCTCATATATGCCTGGCCTTTGTGTTTCGGAAAGTAAGTTGTGCAATCGGACTACACAAGAATGATCAGAAATGAAAAAGCAGCGGAAGTATACACACCGATACTGAGTTCGTACCTGCACTCCTCTCCGAAGTCAGGGCTATAAATGGCAAGGACAAGCAAGATTCGTAGACTGCGCCAGCTCGGAGATGAATTCCGTTTGGCGACTGGCCCAGGTTGGTGCTTTGCGTTATTGCGTATTCAAGGGCTGTCGTGTGATGGCGGTAGAAGAAGGGGCATAATTTTGTTCGCCACAGCAATGCAGGTAGAGGAAACCTGCGCTCTCGCGGCTCCTAGTCCCCAACGGTTGCATGCTCATTGCTCTTGGGACGACAGGAGGTCGTGAAGCCGCTATTGAGTGTAACATGGCTGAAGAACCAACCAGTTACACATTTGTGAGATCGTTCAGCGTCCTTTCGAGTAGCCTCTTCCTACACTGTTTTTCTGGACGCTAGCAGAAGCGGAAGAGCGTGACCGTCAGACCTTGTCACGGAACGTGTGTGGCGCGCTCGGACCGGGCTCCGGTGTTCTTTCGCCATCGACCACGATGACGCGCGCACTATGAAACTCGGACTTAGCACAAGATACGCCGAATGGTGAAGGTCAGCCCGGTGAATTTGGCCAGCAAACAAAGGCGCATGTGTTGTTCCAACCGTGTGCACAGATCCCCGCTTGTCCTTAACTACTCTGGCACCATGTTCCACCGTACTCTCTGTTGCAGCCCTAATTATGCTCTTAACGACTCTCCTCTCCCTGGATGTGCTTCAAAATAATGACCCTCAGCGCCTTGGCACCCTTATCCGAACCGACAGACAAGAATCGACTCAATGACCTGTCGAAGAAAGAAGTATTAGAAGCAAATGATACTGCTACGCTATCCTTCAAAGTCAGCATCCTGGTCTCAGCGACATGTGATATTCGTTCCTTACTTGCATTTACGCGAACTCCAGCAGGGAGCCAGATCCAACTTTGATGGCCATTTATCACTCTTCCACCGTAGGCGCAAGGTCTTTACTTTGAATGCTTGGCATAGGCTTAGGCCCTTATCAGGAGCTCGAAGGCACTCGAACACAAGCGCAGATGTTTCCTGGGTTGATTTCAAGCGCATATATGCACATTTCTTTTCGAGCCGTCCTCGCAGATGAGGTCGTCTTCGGCTCACACACATGCGTTCGTGGGCTGTTGCATTATAAAAAAGTCTCAGATGAGGTTATCGGCGCGGAGTTTGCTAGCTCCACTCACCATCATTGTGCATAGAAGACAACCGTTGTCCAACAGTTCACGTCACTCGGCCTTGGGCTGATTCCGCTGTGCCCAGTCAAGCGATGGACTACCCCGGAACGCGCTTATTTGAAGGCCCTACCCTTCTTGACTCTGTCGTGAACGACTAGTTCCAAGCACGTCCCTGCCCTGCCTGACATGTCCAGAATGACATATCGCTATATCGCTGGAGACGGATGGATATCAAGAGTGTGCCGCATCACCCCCACTCCTACTGCTTTAATTTCTTACAAGCGCTCGGACTGAGGGTCAATCAACCATCGAGAACTATAATTAAACAAATGAATACTTCCCTGATCAACAGACGTCTGATTTTCGGGTTGCTTTCACCGGGATGTTTTCATCTGCGGACTTTTGCTTTCTCCTGCGTGTACATCATTCTCCGCCAATTTCTTCAGTTGTGAACGGCCCTTTGATGTCACTCGACTGTAATCACGTTGGACAACATTTCTCGTCTGTTGCCCTATCTTAGGAATTTTCAAAAGACTCATCTTCTGTAGCGCCTAAGCAAATCAGTTGTAGGACTTCAACCGTTTCATAATAAGTAATGGCTACCAACTTCGAAAGAATGTTTATGAAAATGGGGGAGTCCGAAATTGAGTCTGACAAGCTAAATAAAAACCGGGGTGGAAGCAACTGGTGAAGCTCCGAAGAACCGCCAGGGCATTCGACTTGAATCACAATCACACAAGTGAAAGGGCCAGACACCCGGTCCATCGCATCATATATTTCTCCCATGGTCGATCGAGCTTTCGATGTTCAACATGTTCGATGTCGCCCGCTTCTAGTGGGATTGCAGGTGGAAACTCAAGCGGTTCTTTTGCTCAAGGTATCTCTCTGTAGTTCATCGCTTGGCCCTGGTCTGCTGCGTTTGTTTAGCTAGCAAACCGTGCGTCACTGTTGGTGGAAGATCCAGGGGGAGATCTGCCATTCCCTGACATCCCAAAACTATCGATATTTTAATTTAGTACTGCTGTAAAAGCACCCCGTGCGCTCCGCACACATAAACACGTTGCTAACACATTTCTTCTGTGCTTCCACACGACTGAAACATTGATGAAAGAATTTTCACTGCGCTACAACAGCCCTATAATCACTCACTAGAAAGAGATTTCTCCATACTGCTCATTAAAGTGGGGAATCGACTTTTGAGTCTAGTAATACTGAGTTTCGATTCTCTTCCTGAATCCTGATATTTGTATAAACAGCGGGAACACGGCTATTAGGAAGCTCCGGTGAGATACCTCTTCGATCCGATGTGTCCGGCTGTGACAGAGCTTTGAGGCATACTGCACGCACGCACGCATGATCACATGATCAGCCTATGACCACGTTTTTCTGCTTCCGTGTCGGTTCATTGACATGAACCGAATTCATCGTCTTGTAATCACAAACCTATACTACCTTCGCACCTATCAATGGCACGGAGAATTCGAAAGACCGGCACAGTCCGATCGGATGAATGACTGGCTCTCCTGTATCTCTGGCAACATCCATCCTCTACCCTCGAAGGCGAGTTCGTTTCGTTGTGTCCAACCTGAATATCCCATTCTCTGTATGCATACCTTTCTCAACAAATCATTCATTGGGCTGACTTTGAACAGCGGTCGTCGCATCATCAAGCCCAAGTTCGTCAAAGAAAACTTCCACGTAGTTGCGCTGTACCCATCTTCGAATATTTTGTTCACGTACAACGGGTTCGTCTCAGTATCTAGTGTTTTATTAAATGCCCTAATGATTTAAAAAGTCCAGTGCAAATGACAGCAATGTATCAAACCTTGATGGTCGTTGTTGTTCCCCTCCTTATCGCTCGTGCCTCAGGCTCCCAAATATCTCCCAGTAGCGACGACGGTGAACCTGTATGTACTGGAGATCGACGTACGCTTTGGAGCATCGTTTGGAGCTGTATCGCCACAATATTCGTGTGCACATGGATTGCTATCCACCCCGATGTCCCTGGTCGTAACGTCACGACGAATGCTGCGATCTCTTCTGCCATTGACCGTGCAAAACTTATGGTATTGGCAATTTTGGCACCCGAGATCATCGTTGGATGGGCTGCACAACAATTTGCCACAGCATGGAGGTTGCGTCGTGGTGAGTAGTTCATATCATCAGGAGTAATGGCACTCACGTGATGAATGACAGGAAAATATGATTTTATCGAGTCAGTGATCAATCCTGTGCCCGAGCAAAAGAAGACATCAAAGCTGACAATGACACACGGATTTTTCCTCTGTATGGGGGGTTTCTATTACACCCGAAAATCTGAAAACCCTCATGAAGGACTTGAAACAGATGAGGCCACATCCACCCCTCCGTCGTCATCACCGCCATCGTCAGTCCTCAGGGCACCCTCCGACTGCACCTTACCACTGCACTCTCGACTCATACCAGAGGATACTTCTGACTATGATGCCCTGGGAAGACTCGTTGATATTAATCTACTGCGATCCGAACCAAATTTGGTGAAGATGCTAGCGGCAATCAATCCGGAGACAATAGAGGACAAAAGCAAAGGAGACGCATTCTCCAAAACGATTTCGATCCTCCAATTATCATGGTTCATTGTGCAATGTGTTGCGCGGGCCAATCAGCATCTTCCCATCACCCTACTTGAAATGAGTGCACTTGCATTCACTGGCCTCAGTATCATCACGTACTTGTTGTGGTGGTATAAGCCCCTGAACGTGCAGTATCACATTTCTTTGGATGAGGTAGATTTGAGACAGATCCGCAAAGGATGGTATCTCGGTGACTTTGATGACGATAAGACGGTCATCATCGATGAACTATTCGGATCGCATCAACATCTCCGATTCCGTACCAGTCCAAGCATTCCTAGCGAACTAAAGAGGATAGCAGTACCTGCTTGGACGGTTGGCGGTGTAGGATGTTTCTTTGGCGTTTTCCATTGCCTGGCTTGGTCATTTTCCTTTCCATCACACGCTGAAATGGTGTTGTGGCGGGTTTCATCGTTAGGAGCCTTGGTTGCAATTTTGGCGATGATCTGTGCACTTGTGAGGTGGGAGAAGATTGACGACATATTTTCCACATTGATACCTAAAAGGGTTTGGTGGTCCATTCAGTCATTCCTTGGGAACTGGATTGCTTCATCTAGCATAGTCATATATATTGTAGCACGGATGATGCTCATCGCTCTTGCATTCCTGCAGTTACGTCACCTGTCCCCATTGTCGTTCTGTACTGTACAATGGACCACTTACATCCCTCACATATACTAGTTACGGTTACTCTTCAATTTCCTCAGGACCCTTTCTTGCTTTTCTTTTTGGAAAAGATTGATATTTAGTTATCATAGTTTCTCCCTGACATCTTTGAATACATAATATATTAACAGGAGATATGCTGTGCCGTCTCGTTGATAGTAAACTTTCGTGTTCGTGTGACATGCTCAATCGGGAAATGCTCGACATCCGCGGTCTACCAGCTAACTTGATCGATGAATGAGAAACAAACGATTGGTATATCCGTCACCACGAGTACACTTTGAGAACGTAACACCTCACTCTGGCTATATTGAAGAAATTAAAGCAGGATAGACAGCATCCTCCTCCAGTTTCAGCCTGGTCAAGGAGTCGAAGAGAGAGACTTATCTTTCGTACACTCCAATACTGAGTTCGTCCTCGCCTTCATATTCCAAGTCAACGCTATCAAGGGAAGTGACCTAAAATGTTCCTACCAATGTTCGAATTGTCGTCCTGGGATGTTCGCGCTGCTTCAATGAGGCGTTCGAGGGCTGTTGTGTTGTGATATGTCTCTCATGATGCTATTAGTGCGGAATTCACTGGCTGTACCCATCGTTGGCTTTGGGTCCCTTCTTTTTGACATCCATGCCGCATAACTTGTTATCCAAGGCTATACCCAAGAGATGGGATGACAGTGGATCCCGATAATCGGTGTTGTACAGGACGCACCACTCGGCCTTGGGCTTTCACTATCTCAGTATCTTTCCCGTAACCGAGTCATTGGGAAGGATAAGAGAGAACGCAGAAAGAGAGAATATGAAGGACTTGAGCCAGGCCATAGAGGTGATGGCGGTGGTGATGAAAGAAACGCGACTACGAAGGATATTCGCTCTAACTGTGAATTCAATTCTATTCACCCTCATTATCCATCTATCGATGTCATTGATCTCTTGCGATTTGTAAACAGATTCCCTGCCTCATTTCTCAACTTGAAGTCTCGGCATCACTGAAATTGTGGTCTCCATTTTCATTAGCATAGCTTACCTTGAACGGGGACTACACACTATCAGGTGTCTGTTCATGAAGATCAGGGATTGGTACAACAAACTCGTCAAGAATGTTAGCAGCCAGAGGTCTTTTCTGGCACCAATACAGCATCTACCTGGGGACACATTACTCCATATATTTGCCCTAGCGTCGTATCCTACCCCTGCTTCTTTCCGTGCCCCATAGATTCTTGGTCAAGTCTATTACACTTGGCAGAGACTTACATGCTACTCTCCCTCCCTATGGACAAAACTTCACGTCCCCGAACCAATTACTAAAGGTTTCACTTTCCTGGAACAATGCGTCGCTACCTTATGATTTACCCGTCCGATTGCACTTTGATGAAATTATAACGGACTCGTTCTCTACAGTTGTTTCTGCATTGTCGGATTGCTGTTTAGTGGTCCCCCGATTCTCCCAGTCTCTAGGACGATCATCGTTCCATGAAAGGCTGTACACTACGATTATTATTTATTCAGGATGTCTGAGCTGTACAGGGCGCCAAAGTCTCCGACCTAGGCTGCTTCACATTGAACACTTGCTTCACGGGAGACTGGCCCTCACCCACCACAACAGTTCTTGTCCGTCTGTCCGTCCGCCAGGTATTGAAGTAATGACTTGGTTCTTGGTTCAATGTTCCGTATACTTCCATTTGTACTTTGGACTGACTCAAATAAGAGATCGGTGCTTTCAGTTGGAGGGGTTACGACGAGTAAATCTATAGGAAAAGTTATCTCGTCGACGGTCTGTGTTGTCCTGATCGGGGTTCGAACTCTGGCGACGTAGCTAAAAAAAACATTCTTGCGCAGGCTGAAATGCAGCTATAACAAGTCACATGGCTACTATCTGTATTCGCTATGAATGCCCTACTAGCACCACGGCAAACCACACGTCATTTAGAAACACCTTCAAAGTGAACATCATCCTTTCACTGACATATGATATGCGTGCCTGCTCATCTAGTGAGAAACCGAATGACAAGCTTCGGATCACCTGGTTTGGAAGCAGATGCACGCCCCGTAGGATATTATCGAAAACCCGAACGGGGTGATTTGATGCGCAGGGTCGGAGTACATCCTGGTAGGAGTGGCTCCTCTGGGCGAGTGTATTGGAATGCCAAAGTCGTCGAACAGAAGAGGACATGTTGTCTGAAGGCGCTTATATGCATTGTGTCGTTGCGCTGTATTCTGAAGGTTTTGTCTTTCGTACAATAACGGGCTACGTAAGGAGTGGAAGGGCACACTGTATTCCTCTTCCAAGTCAGCGCTATCAATAACAAGGACGTGCAAGATTCATACCTGGATTCAAATCGCCATACTACGATGGTAGTCTATGCATTCTCGGAGACGAATTCCGATTGTCATACAAGGCGAGTCTAGCGGGTGACTGGGCCGCGTTTGTGCTTTGCATTATTGCTGCCCGCGCACGTTCAAGGTCTGTCGCGAAGACTCGGATGATAGAATTAGGACTACCTACAAACGTCGTGATCAAGGAGACCTGTACTATCGCGCCTCCTAGAACCATCGGCAGTATAGCTCCCTTGCTTCGACGACTCAGCTCCATAATTCGACATTGCTTCCGACTGTATACCCCAATCAACAGGAAGTCTGCAAATGGGTACTCGGGGACTCTGAGGAGGGCAACATGGCTAAAGAAATAACCAGCTACATGTTATGAATTTCTGCATCCATGGAATCCTGCCGAATGCTCTGGAAGTCTCCAGTTGCTTGAAGATCTTTCTCCCTTGTTCTATATTTTCTGTACCATCACTTACTCAGCCCAACGTACCTGTTATGACTCGCAAACCCACGAAAGTTCCAGAAACTTCTATTAACGACCCTTGTATATAAACATAGCTACTTGACATGTACTAGTAACGAATTGTTACCTACCTTGAACCCCTACCACTTTGTGTGACCTCAAGCATCGGACACTAAGCCCCGCGCTAGTCACGTTAAGCTCATAGGTTAGAAACCTAAGCCCTGCGCTAGTCTACTAACTTCTTTCAAGATACGTGTAAGGATACCTCGAGCTCGCTCGGACCCATTACTTACTCTCGGATACCTATTCTCACGCTCACGCTCTTACTCTCGTACCACGACGTACAACTCTTGATACAACTTTGCCTTATTATCACTCTACGTATCTGACGTTTGCAACACTACACCTTTGTGAGATCGCCTTCCTCTGTACCTCTGCAGGGTCCTTTCGAATAGCCTCCTTCCTACAGTGTGGTTCCTCCTGATATGTATCGAGGAATGGAGGAAAGTGCGTGACCGTCACAGCTTGTCACGGACCGTGTTTGCACCGCACGTCGACGGGCCGGGTTCCGGTGTTCTTTCGCCAACCAGCACGCGCTATGAACTCTTCCCACTCCCTATCCTGCTTATCATCCCCGCCTTCGGGTAGTTACACTCCCTACCTCCATTAGCTTTATGTACTGTACAATAGACGCGGGACCACTTTCATACTTTTATGGTTGCTTTCCACTTTCCTTTTTCTTTCCCTTATGACGAGTGGATTATTTAGCATTGAAGGCGTGTCGTCGAGGAGAGTTCCCGCTCATCCATCAAGCAGCGGTAACAGGTCAGAGAGGCATTTCCAATGGGATGACATGGTCTCCTTTATACTCCGTCATTCACGTAGCTTCTATATTTTTCACCGCTCTAAATCAGTCGAGATCGAGGAGCGATATCCCAAAGACTCAGGAGTACGAGTGCAAATTGGAAGACTGAAACACCTCATTCTGGATAGAGGACGAAGCAGAGGCGACCCAACCTCCAAGTCGATGAGTCGACGACGACGCTCTCACCATACACCCCTTCTTCTCATAAATACACAGACCAATAATGAGTGGATCACGTCGAGGCTGCTTGTCTTTGGGACTGTAAAATGCGGAATCTACGCAGAAATTAGCTTACGGGAAGAAGCAATGCAATCGGACATCCCAATACTGAGTTCGCCGGTGCACTCATCATTAGTAATGGCAACGACGTACGAGATTCAAATCGTCGTCCTGCGATAGTCGTCTACGCCAGCCTGGGAGGCAAAGATCTCTACAGACTTTTGTTGTATGGTGCAAATGAGGGACGAGAGATCAGCGCGTCTCAATGGGGAGGTTGTTGGAACGAGAATGTGTCTCGACTAGGGATGGAACCACGAGCGATGGGAGAGCAAAAAGAGAGCAAACAAAGACGTTTTACAAAGTCGCCACATCAAGTGAGTCATACGGCCCCTGTCGACCTAGCTTTAGATAGCACCATGGTGAACATCCGCTTGGATGTCCCTTGGGCACGAGCAACACGACACTAAGAAACACTTCAAACTCGGCATTGTCTGTCGTTTCACTAACATATGATAATTGGTACCTCGCTCAAGAGTTGGCGCGTATACCGACCAAGGCAAATCTAGGTTTGACATCGTTTGTGACTCTCCCGCTGTAGGCGGATCTCGCGAGGATCCTCGCTTTGCATCCTCGGCGTACGTCTAACTGCCGGAGTTTGAGAGCCGTTGCGATTATTGGACGGTTGATCGTGAGGATCGGAAGCAGACGCATATTATCGAAGACCCGTACGAAGTGCACTAGATGCGCCATTATACTCTGGGAGCACTACTTCTTTGCGCGGGTGTATTGGGTTACCAAGGTACTCGAACAGAAGAGGAGATATTGACTGATAGAAATAAAGGCTCGTATATGCATCATGTCGTTGCACCGTTTTCGCATTTGTCTTTCGGACAGTAAGATGTGCCATGGGGCTGCGTAAGAATACTCAGAAAGGGAAAACACAGTGAATGCGCACACACCGATACTGAGTAGGTAGCTGCGTTCCTCTCCCAAGTCAGCGTCATAGGTGGCAAGGACATCCAAGGATCATACCTGGGTTCGAATCGTCATCACACGATGGTAGTCTGCACCAGCTCGGAGATGAAGTCCGTTTAGCAACTGGCCCACGTTGATGCTTTGCATTATTGCGTGTTCAAGGGCTGTCACGTGATGGTGGTAGAAGAAGGGGCGTGATTGCGTTCGCCACAGAAATCCAGGAAGAGGAGACCTGCACTATCGCGGCTCCTGGTCCTCGACGGGTGCTTGCTCTTGGGGCGACAGGAGGTCTGGCAGCCGCTATTGAAGCTGAAGAACCAACCAGGCACGCATTTGTGAGATCGCCCGGCACCCTTTGGAGTAGCCTCCTTCCTACACTTTTGTTCTGGAGGCTTAGCCGGTGTTGGGAAAAGGGGAGGAGCGTGACCGTCAGAGCTTGTCACGGAACGTGTCTGCGCGCCCTCGGGCCGGCCTCCGGTGTTCTTTCTCCAACGACCACGATGACGCGCGCACTATCAAACTCGGACTTAGCACAAGATATGCCGAACGGTGAATTTGGCCAACAAACAAAGGCGCATATCTCCTTCCAACCGTGTGCGGAGATCCCCGCTTGTCCTTAACTACTCTGGGACCATGTTCCACCGCACTCTCTGTTGCAGCCCTAATTACGCTCGTAACGACTCTCCTCTCCCTGGTTGTGCTTTTGCCCCACCCTTATCCCAACCGACAGACAAGAATTGACTTGACGACCTGTCGACAGGAAGAAGTATTAGAGGCAAACGATTCTGCTACGCTATTCTTCAAGGTCAGCTTCGTAGTTTCAACGACATGCGATATTCGTACCTTACTTGCCTTTACCCGAAGGCCAGTGGGGAGTGGTCCCCAGCTTTGATGGCCGTACGGCACCCCCCCCACTGTAGGCGCAAGGTCTCTACTTTCAATCCTTGGCGCAGACTTGAGGTGAACCCTTGTCAGGAGTTCTAAGGCACTCAAACAGAAGAGCACATTCTACCTGGCCTGATTCCAAGCCAGAGCTACCCAACGAAATGATATATCAAAGACTGTATGGTATACATAATGATAATATATTAAAGCCCTGGTTCTACAGTCAACGGGGTGATATATCAACTACAGATGAAGATCCCATGACTACCCCGCCGTGTAGAATCCTTAGCTCGCTGTGAGCATTGCCGCCTACCAGCGCCGACAAGCGGTCCCATCGGTGCGCCTCTGTGGCTAAAAATAAAGCAATCGTATCCCGCCTTTTCAGCTTTTTTTACTGCACGGATTCTGGCATCGAAGATCTTCATCTGTCCGTCAACCGTTCCTCATCGCTTAGTGCCTGGAATCTAGATTCAAGCGAATCCACATTATATCATACATAATAATCACTATTTTCCGGTTTCTACTGGAACGACATATTTATTATGGAATGGATTCTTCATGTATGTCAGTATAGCTACATACTTCACGATGCTGTATCATACAAAGATGAAAATACAATGAAATTGCGAGCTAGTGAGGTATCTTGTAGAGCCTGCAAAGTAAAATAAAACAAACAAAATAAAATAAAATAAAAACAATTCCTACGAAACATGCAGCAAACCCTGACAGTATCAGACAGGATACGGACCAGGCGCATGTTGAACCAATACCATTTGGGTTGTATTGCATCTGAATCCATCGTGTGAGCATTTACATTAGAAAGCTTGCCTTGCCTTGCACCGGCTTGCAAAAGCATAATTATACATACTTGCCAAAGGAGATTGTGCCACTTTCAACCAAGCCAGGCGTCTTTAAGATCACGGCTACTTAATTCTTCAAGGAAATGAAACATTTTCCGGGACAGCCCACAAATAAAGGTGTTGGCAAAGTCGGTGCACATTAGAGCAATCAATTGAATGGTTGCCCTTATTTTGGCTTCGTCTGACCGAAATTCTAGAGGTGGCTTTAGATGGAAACGAGTAGCCAGATGGAAAGGTATCGTATTATGGAGTGTACGGAAATAAAATTCGAGGCAGAGTACGGCGAAACACGTCCCTCGTAGAGAGGTACTTTTGTGCTCGGGTAGTGATGTCATGACTGCAATGCGGCCGAGCTCGTCACACCTACCTCACCTAGAGGTCACACCTAGGTTCGGTCCGAACTCGTGGGAGATAGACACGTAAAACTATACAGCTGCATGTCACGATGAGGAGACAGAAGAACACGAGAGACAACATTTCTTAATCTCTATATTTCTAAACCACAATGCATGAACAATATACAGGTATGGCAGTAGTAAGTATGCACAAGGTACGCATTGTCTGATACGCAAGGGTTTTTTGTGCTATTAAGGGTATAAGTTCTCATACATTGTGTGTTGAATTTTAACAATCTAGCGAGATCGACGCCACTACCACTTGGGCTGTAGAGCACAGGACGAGAGACAGCGTGCATACTGCAGATGACTGAAGCTGAGGGTGTGACCACATGTCCTGGTAATCCCATTTTGTAAAATATAAGGCAGGGCTGCTCTATGCAGCCATATTTGTCAGTCTTTTGGGCAGAAATGGCAATACATGAGTGTTTTTTAAACCGCGCTGGAGTTAACCGTGGGAGAAGAACCGAAGCCACGGGGGTACCTGATGAGGCGCGATCCAACAGTCATTTTTAGACCTGTCGGTGACCATCAATTGGAGTGGGACGTTGATGATGGGAGTACATCGTTCGACACGACGAGCACAGCAGGATTGCGTCACAGCAGCTGGGTCTCACTATTTTTAAACTTGACTGCAGCTGATATATCAACTAGTGACTGTAGAACCAGGGCTTTAATATATTATGGTTTACGCTGTCCTACCATCGTTGATATATCACTCCGCTTGGTAGAGGTGTCCAAGCGCATATATGCACGTTTCTTCTCGAGCCGTCCTAGCAGATGAGGTCATCTTCGGCTCACACCAATGCCTTCGTGGGCTGTTGCGCTGTGAAAAGTCTCAGATGAGGTTATCACGGGGGAGTTCACTGGCTACACTCACAATCATTGTGCAGTCGTCCAACAGTTCGTGTCACTCGGCCTCGGGCTAGTTCCGCGGTGCCTAGTCAAACGACGGACTACCCCGGAACGCGCTTACTTAAAGGCCCTATCCTTCTTCATTCTGTCGTGAACGACTAGTTTCCAGCACGTCCGTCTCCCGTTCAGTTGGTTGCAAGTTCTTTTCGGTCGCCCGGAGAAGAATTTATTCACAGATTGGCGATGCGCCTCCCGGCATATTTTGTAGTTCCGCTGTGCCCAATGTAGAAGACACTATTGGACTGTGCTGGAGCATGCTTCCCGTCGAGTACGTTCGGCACGAAGACTACGCGGTTACGAGAAGTGTTGAATGTCTCCACCGTATTCTGCGAGCCATGAGAGCGATCACAAATCGCTGAAGGACCTACCTTGAACGTACCTGCTAGGCCCTTGCGAGCTCCGTCCCCCGGCCATCCTCTGTACGTCCCTGGCGTCCTCTCGAATAGCGAGAACCCAACCTTGTGCTGAATTCCTGCATCATCTTCGCTCTGCTGTCAGGCTGATATTGTGCCAGTCAAATTATTCTTCACTGCGCTTCGTCTCCCGATTGCTCTTATCTGCCCCGAATGTCTTCATGAGGCAGTTTTGTGAGCGACTAGTTTCTCCGTCCGTCTCCCATTCAGCTTTTGCAACACCCTCTGAGGTCCAAGATCCGAAGCCTAGGAATTGGATTTCACTCCTGGATCCTCGGTGCGCATCCCGGCGAAGTGGTAGGGGTCCAACATAAGTAAGAATTCGTTAAAAGTACACGTCAACTAGCACGTTTACATGCAAGCCGCGTTACCAGAAGTATCTGTAGGCTCTGTGAAGTCATGAGTCATCACAACTATACTAGCTGAGTAAGTGGCGGTACAGAAGATATAGGACGTGGGATGGATGCGGAAATCCATGACATGTATGTATTTAGGAAAGCGACACAGTATATTCACATGTTCAACATTGGAGAACAAGTGCACGTCATGAAACGCAGAGCGCAGAGACAGTAAGCGAGACAAGAACTCGTCGGGTGTGAGGAGCAAAGATGTTATGGAGGAACTCCACATGCCGGGAATCCTGCACCTTTGGCGATGCCTCATAATAATACCAATACTGTAGGACATGGAACTCGTCTTCAATGTCATTTATTGGTGACGAGGGCAGGTAAAACAGATGACGAGGCTACGACGTACAAGCAGTGATACTACACAGAATGGTAACTTGAGTCATGCAAGAGTTGAATCAATACCGGACCCAGGAGGACAAGTAAAAACTTTAAAAATAATAGCCAGGTCGTGCAAAGACAAGAATGGATTCCGTCGCAGCGCTGAATATGAAGAGGAGGACTCCACCAACGAGACGTATCTGTCTGTATTATAGGTGCGTGCGCTGTCAAAATCACAATTATTGTCTATGGTGCTGGGCGAGGGTGTGGGTGCGATAGAGCGAGGTCGTCGAGAGCTGGAGAAGACATCTTTGCAGTACGATGAACGAGGTAGTGTGTGGACCTGGTGAGCGTGAACACTGAAGAGGTCCATGCGGCAAACCCGACTCCAGAATAGGTGGCCGGTCAGGCGTCGAGTCACAAACGGAGCAAATAGATACTAGCACTAGATAGTAGAAGTTAATGGAGAACTGGTAAAAATTAAACCAATTCAGAAATTTTAATCTCAATGCAGCATCGGATGTTGGTTGAACGCACTGGTCACAAATATGCCACAATCACATGCCTCGCTACGCTGAATTTGGAAAGTGCGTTTTTTTTTGAGTTTACAGGTTTTAATCTGAGACGCATCATGTCAACCCACCAGCACCAAACGCAAAAAAGCATCAGAAAAATGCGAAATTCTCCGAGCCCAGACTGCTCACAATAAAGGCTCATAGGAGAGTATGCACGGATGATCCGCGCCCAAAAGTGACGCTGACCCATAGTCTTCCTCTTAGTTTAGTACAGGGAGATTTTACTACGGCAGAAAAAACGAAATCCTTCATCGAGAACTTGAACGCTACCTCAACACCACCATAGTTGGCGAGTATTTAGTGGATCGAAGCACGTCGCAACTCTTGATTCCTACACCTGGTTGCGAAATCGTTGTGAAGCCTGGACCAGCTGTATCCAGAGATGATGGATGACGAAGGCAACAGAGACCTGGAGCTGTCCAAAACGTTTTCCTTCCTTCCTCAGAATATCATAGTTCATTGTACATTGAGAAATGCAGCGTCTGACGATTACGCTACTTGAAAGGCCCCGGCATGGTCGTGTGGTACGTATCAGCCACTGAACGCGAAGTAGCATATTTCTTTGGAGGCTCGGACATGACACCCACACTGGACACCTCCAATACTGAATTCGATTTTACTCCGGTACTGAAGAAGAGCCCCAACGTTTTTCTGACCATCGACGTTGTGAGATCGCTATTTTGGGGGCTTGCATCGGCGTTCGGCTTGGTCATTCTACCTTCACTCACACGCGACAATGGTGCTGTGGCAGTCATAATTGGATTGTTTCTTGGGGGGACATAGATACGGTATAGCTCTAGTTGTGTACTGGGTTAATATGGGGTGCGTGTCGAAACTAATGAGTGTGAGCTTACATACATTCTGAGACAATGAGAGTTGGATATCAAATTTTGATGTGGTCGTGTACATTTCATAAGAGTCACGAAGTTACCTGTATCTGGAAGGTCTTTAGGTCAACCCTGCCGTATTTTCTTTTTTGTTTTCGCCATAAAATTCTGTCACCAAAACGGAGCTCAAACGAATGGGTTAACAATATTCAAGTGTACACATGATAACTAAGCATGCGCGTGTCTCTGAAACGCCCGCCGTTTCCATTCTTCAGAGCGGCGTTCTATCTATATCGTAAGGACGCTAGCCACTATATCCGTCCGAACCAAGAAACCAGCGCGTGTATCTTTTTAGAGTTCAACAAACCTCCACGGTCAGTCGTAATTCACACCAGCACAAGTAACCCGCTTATGATACATTAGAGTATTATCATACCTGCCCAGCAGAGCAAGCCCTAGATATCAATACCCAATCAAGTTCGTTTGACTTCCACCATTTGTCGTTTCATCAGCTAAAGTAGAACGGTATGTTAAAGAAGATTATCATGTGGAAGGATTCCCTCGGGGATGCCAGCATGTTTCGGTTCCGAATGAGCAGACCTCATTCGTCGAATGCGTAGCCGTATGATCACTTGATTTGGATTGGGGGACTTCCTTTAGGTTGATCAGCATATAGGACGAGCGGGGATTCGCACCGTACGTGTACCTTCATCTTTCATGATGACTAAGGATGGTGAGGATTTGAATAGCCAGGGGGTTGTCGCATGTAAGTCCTCCAACGCTATGGGTACCGTTCGACGTTGGCCATTAGTTTGGGCTTATACCACGCAATGGGTACATGGACACTCGGTCCTCCTCATGTCTATTCTCAGAAAGGGACCAGTTTCTCCAAAATTATGCAGGGACTTGCTTCTATTAACAGAAGTTGAGAACTTCGCGCTCACCGGTACGTCTTCCGGCTATGGGACTTGCACTATCTTTCAACTGTCCTTCTTTATAGTATATGAGAATCATCAATATTAACGAGAATATTTCGCATGTTTTCGAATTTTCGGAAGACGTGAGGATGGGACTAGCTTTATTGATCCTCTGCTCCGATCATTTTGAGAGCCGCAATAGTACTGGACTTGGCCCGTCAAAGTGTTTATGTTTTCTTGTTTTTACACGATGTTTACAAAGAACGATGCTGCCATGCCTGACATGTCCGGAATAACATATCGCTATATCCCTGGAGACGGATGGATATCAAGAGTGTGCCGCATCACCCCCACTGCTACTACTTTGATTTCTTACAAGCGCTGAGGCCGGGGGTCAATCAACCATCGAGAACTATAATGAAAAAAGGGAATGCTTTCCTGACCAACAGACATCTGATTTCCGGGTTGCTTCTACTGGGATGTTTTCATCTGCGGACTTCATATTCGCGCTCGTCAACTTTGCTTTGTCCTGCGTGTACATCATTCGCCGCCAATTTCGTCAGCTGGGAACGGGCCTTTGATGTCACTCGACTGCAATCAGGTTAGAAAACATTTCTCATCTGTTGCCCTATCTTAAGATTTTTCAAAAGACTCATCTTCTGTAGCGGCGCCTAAGCGAATCAGTGGTAGGACTTGAACCGTTTCATAACCGGTAATGGCTACCAACTTTGAAAGAATGTTTAGGAAAATGGGGGAGTCGGAAATTGGGTCTAACAAGTTAAATGAAAACCGCGGTGGAAGCAACTTGTGGAGCTCCTAAGAACCATCAAGTCCTTTTACATTCGACTTGAATCACAATCACACAAGTGAAATGGCCAGACACCCGGTCCATGGCATCATATATTTCTCCCACGGTCGATCGAGCTTTCGATGTTCAGCATGTTCGATGTCGCCTGCTTCTAGTGCGACTGCTGGTTGAAACTGAAGCGGTTCTTTTCTTCAAGGTATCCCTTTGTGGTTCATCGCTTGGCCCTGGTCTGCTGCATTTGTTTAGCTAGCAAACCGTGCGTCACTGTCGCTGTCAGATCCTGGGGGGGATCTGCCATTCCCTGACATCCCAAAACTATCAACATTTTTATTTAGTACTGCTGGAAACGCACATCGTACGCTCCGCAACATGAACACGTTGCTAACACGTTTCTTCTGCGCTCCCACACGACGGAAAGATTGATGAAAGAATTTTCACTGCCCTACAACAGCCCTATAATCACTCACTAGAAAGAGATTTCCCCATGCTGCTGATGAAAGTGGAGAATCGACTGTTGACTCGAGTAATACTGAGTTTCGATTCTCTTCCTGAATCCTGATATTTGTATAAACAGCAGGCACACGGATGTTAGGAAGCTCCGTCGAGATACCTCTTCGATCTGATGTGTCCGGCTGTGACAGAGCTATGAGGCATACCACACGCACGCACGCATGATCAGCCTATCACCACGTTATTTTTTGCTTTCCGCGTCGGTTCATTGACATGAAACCAATTCATCGTCTTGTAATCACAACCCCATATTACCTTTCCACCTATCAATAGCACAGAGAATTTGAAACAACGGCACAGTTTGATCGCATGACTGACGCATCGTGGGATGTATATATTATCAACGTGCATTTGGCCCTCCCGTCTTTCTGCAAACATCCATCCTCTACCCTTGAAGGCGAGCTCGTTTCGTTGTGTCCAACCTGAATACCCCATTCTCTGTATGCATACCTTTCTCAACAAATCATTCATTCGACTGACTTTGAACGGCAGTCGTCGCATCATCAAGCCCAAGTTCGTTAAAGAAAACTTCCACGTAGTTGCGCTGTACCCATCTTCGAATATTTTGTTCACATACAACGGGTTTGTCCCAATATCTAGTGTTTTACTGAATGCCCTAACGATTTATAAAGTCCAGTGCGAACGACAGCAATGTATCAAACCTTTATGGTCGTTGTTGTTCCCCTCATCGCTGGTGTCTCAGGCTCCCAGATATCTCCCAGTAATGACGACGGTAAACCTGTATGTACTGGAGATCGACGTACGCTTTGGAGCATCGTTTGGAGCTGTATCGCCACGATATTCGTGTGCACATGGATTGCTATCCACCCCGATGTCCCTGGTCGTAAGATCACGACGAAGGGTGCGATCTCCTGTGTCATTCAACGTGCAATGGTTATGGTAATGGCAATTTTGGCACCAGAGTTCATCGTTGGATGGGCTGCAAGCCAATTCATCACTGTATGGAAGTTGTGTCATGGTGAGTATTTCATATCATCAGGAGTAATGCCACTCAAGTGATGAACGACAGGAAAGTATGATTTTATCGAGTCAGTGATCAATCCTGTGCCCGAGCAAAAGAAGAAGTCAAAGCTGACAATGGCCCACGGATTTTTCCTCTGTATGGGGGGTTTCTATTACACCAGAAACTCTAAAAACCGTCATGAAGGACTTGAAACAGATAAGGCCACATCCACCCCTCCGTCATCATCATTGCCATCGTCAGTCCTCAGGACTCCGTCCGACTGCACCTTACCACTGAACTCTCGACTCATGCCAAGAGATAGATCTGGCTATGATGCCCCGGGAACACTCGTTACTTTTGAAGTACTGAGATCGGAGCCACATTTGGTGAAGATGCTAGCAGCAATCAATCCGGAGACAATAGAGGACAAAAGCAAAGGAGACGCATTCTCCAAAATGATTTCGATCCTCCAATTAACATGGTTCATTGTGCAATGTGTTGCACGGGCCAATCAGCATCTTCCCATCACACTACTCGAAATGAGTGCACTTGCATTCACTGGCCCCAGTATCATCACATACTTCCTGTGGTGGTATAAGCCACTGAACGTGAAGTATCACATTTCTTTGGATGAGGTACATTCAAGACAGAGCAGGAAAGGATACTATGTCGATGAATTTGATGCCTATGGGATGCCCCTCACCCATCACTTACTCAAATGGAATGAAAGTATCCTATGCAGTAAACCCTGGTGCAATGTTACTGACCCAAAAGGTGATGCATTACATTTTTGGACGATGGTCGGTGTAGGGTGTTTCTTTGGTGCTGTCAATTGCCTGGCTTGGTCATTTTCCTTTCCATCACACGCTGAAATGGTGTTGTGGCGGGCTTCATCGTTAGGAATCTTTGTAGCAATTTTTGGGATTAGCTGTACAGCTTTGATGGAGTGGTCGAAGATTGACAAAATATTGCCCCAATTGATCCCTGAAAAGGTTTGGATGTTCATTCAGATATACATTCCAGTCTGTATTGGTTTGTGTAGCACAGTCACATATATTTTCGCACGGATTATGCTCCTCACTCTTGCCTACATGCAGTTATTTCACCTGTCCCCATTGTCATTCTGTACTGTACAATGGACCACTTACATCCCTCACATATAGTAGTTACGGTTACTCTTCAATTTCTTCAGGACCCTTTCTTGCTTTTCTTTTTGGAAAAGATTGGTATTTAATTATAACAGCTTCTCCCTGACGTCTTTGAATACATAATATATTAAAAAGAGATATTCTGTGTCATCTCGTTGATAGTAAACCTTCGTGTTCGCATGACATGCTCAATCGGGAAATGCTCGACATTGGTGGTCTACCAGCTACCTTCATCAATGAATGAGAAACAAACGATTGGTATTTCCGTCACCACGAGTACACTTTAAGACCGTAACACCTCACTCTGGCTATATTGAAGAAATTAAAGCAGGATAGTGTCATGCTGGTTTAGGGGTGACTAGAATTTATCGCACTGCAAAATAATGTCAGTACAATAATATGAGTTCGGGGGGAACAGCACGGATGCTATGATCTGATTTGATTCCCAAGATGTCCAACAGATGGACCTATACGTTACTGCAATTTAATCAGAGCACGCACTGTGCTATGATCTCTGATTCTTGAGGTTGTCTTCGAGGATGTCCAACAGATGGACCTGTACGATAATCAGAGCGCGCAATGCGCTTCGGTCTCTGATTCTTGAGAATGTCTTCGAGGATGTCCAACAGAAGGACCTGTACGTTAATCAGAGCGCGCACTGCGCTTCGGTCTCTGATTCTTAAGATTGTCTTCACTGGAGTGCCAACCATCTGGTTGTTGGCTACTGACTGCTGCTTGTCTGACTTCACAAAATCTACGGTGATTTTGTGAGCTGCTGAAATGTGTTGGTGGGCTCTGACCACCCTGGTTCTCAAGTTGATACTCTGAAATCGAGGGTAGGAATTCGCTCCCCTTTTTCTTCATTTCTTGGCCTTTATATACAAGATTTCTAGTCTATTTTTAGCTACCTTTTACTTACTCAGCCAAGTTACTCTGACCGTGCAATAGTCATTCTGATTCCTCGTTAGTCATTCTGACTCATGATGAGTACAAATATCCTCCCCTTAATTCTCTATGCTTACTCATCCAATACTTTGCATCAAATAATTACTCAGCAACCTTCTTCAGCCTATATTCCGGGTTATTTCTACTGGCCCGGTTCCCGGCCTGACATCCACGGGGAACAAAGAAATGTAACCGCCCTCGGTTACTCTCTGGTGGAGGTATGGATTACTTCCACTTCGATAATTATTAAAAAAAACTACAAGGGGACTAGATTCTTAAGAAGATTTTAAGTCGTGGTTGGAATATAGACAATAATCATAGTAACTCATGTAATGTCAATTCTAAATGTCAAGCCAAGGTAGTAAGTTGTCCATATAATAAAGCTTTAAAGTATGGGATATACCAGTTAAGGTCACGCTGCATTGCCTCCTCAATGTCCATTTGCACCATTTCCAGTCTAGGTTTGTGTCCTGGCCACAGTCGGCGCACGAGCTGATCCATGAGCTGCTGTCCTCAACGAAGAAGGGGAAGATGGAAGAGCTTGGCATGGGCAACAAATGTCACTCGATATGGTGCATGATGATAGCCGTCATTGTCAAACTCTGCATTGAACACGACATATTCCTTGGTGGCGAGGAGAATGCGGATAATGACACCATTACCGTACCAGACGGGACAGTAGATATCCCCATAGAGGCATAAGGGTGCTCCGCCTACTGTCGCCAGGATAAATGGCAGGTCCAGTTTCCCCAGTCGTTCTCTGGCAGGCACCACAACAATCTCGCTAGCTGTCTCAGGGGTCTCGCATGGTGGGAGCGGAACACCAGCTCCAAGCATACGCAGTGCAGGAGGGATGGCAAATTTTTCTCCTCGCATGGGACAGGAGTGGATCTCACCGCATAATTGGGTGATGGAGGTGTGTCTGAAGACAGTGGTGAAGAAATGCTAAATATCTCCGGGTAGTGTTCTAGTCACTGGGGCTTGGTCATTGTTGCGTACTTCAACATTCTTTAGTGTGGCTTCTACTACCAGTTCCTCCTCTCCTTTCAGTGCCAGGTAGTTGCCCTCCTCCCCTACCTCGCCTTCTCCCATCTCCCCTACGACGCTAGGTATAGCCGAATTTAACGAAATCTCGGTGAAGTTAGGATGTGTAAAGGATTGCCCCAGGTTAGGGAGATAATTTATGAGTGTGTTTAATGCCATAAGCTCTGGTGTGTGAGGGGGCACGGAGAAGGTGTACCGTTATTTCATTTTTATAATGGCTGGGCGAAGGAATCGGTCTCTTTATATTGACTGAGGTAGTCATTGAATAGTTTGAAGGGTCGATTAAATTCTTTATGTCATTTAGAAAGGTTCTTTGCTCTTCTTGTGAGTGCTCATGAATTTCATGTGAATGTTTCCCGTTTACACGTCTGATTCGTTGCCAGCTTCTTCTTCGGACACTTCTGACATATGGTTGTCTGAGTCTGGGTCGTCTATCTCCTCTGTTTTGCCTATCAATTTGTAAAACTCGGGTGATTCTTGGTCAATGTAAGGCAATGGCCGGAAGGTGGCAACACTCTTTGACATTGCAGTTCCATCTAACTCCCGCAGTTTATAGGCACCTCCATACGTCCTTCGCTCTACCTCATAAGGTCCAAGATAGCGAGGGTCCGTCTTGAAGCGATTAATGGTCATTTCCCATCGACTATTCCGGACTAGTACTAATTCACCTGGCTTGTATTCTGATTTTTGCAGTCGCCGTCTGTATCTTCGCATGAACTGTTCGCGAGATTGTATTCTTGTCTTTTTGAGCATATTTGCTGCATGCTCCAAATCTTCAGGATGATGTGATAGCTGTCGGATGTGTAGGACCAGTAAGTCTTCAGTTGACATCCTGGATCGGAAGCCTTCTACCATGAAGGTAGCTTCCATAAGGTCCATGGGCAACAAGGGTTCAACACCATGCAGCAGATAGTATGGTGTATAACCTGTCACACTACTAGTAGTTACTCAATCAGCAAAGACAGCTATGTCAATGTACTTGTGCCAATTCTTGATTTTTCCATTCCTCTGTTTTGGGCATGCCTTGACAATGGCTTCCCGCAATACATAGTGACTGTGCTCAACTGCTCCTGTTCCTGTTTTGTTGTATGCAGAAATTCTGACATGAGGGATCCCCATTCGTTTTACGAGCTGTTCAAATGCTCCTTTGACCTCTGGGCCATTGTCGGTCACTACATGGCCAATAGCTCCATACCTACAATAAATTTTGGTCCAAAAGAATTTTGCGAGCTGAGCGGAGTTGCATCGAGATAATGGGCTTGCTTCCACTATTCCTGTGAGATCATCTCTTGCACAGACAATATACTCATATTTCCCAGATGGAGGCTGCATCACCATAACATCAATATACACCTTTTCAAATATGGTAACTGGGGTGGAAATGGTCGGTGGCAACATCATTTGATTCAGTTTGCAGCACTGACACTCATGGCAGGAGGCGACATGCTGATGTACATGTGTCCTTAAATATGGCCAGAACACTCGAAGTCAGAGCACATCAAAAACAGCTTGTTCTCCTTTATGCCCTAGTTTCTCATGTGCTTCTTCTAGAATCTTCTGTCTAGTTTCTGGGTTCAGTATCACAAGTTTTGGGATGGTGTTACCCTTCCTGTGGAACATTCTCTGATCAGTTGTGACATAGAACTGACATGCCTTCTGCAGGAATCTCTGCTCTGCTTTTCGATTATCAAAAACAGGCATTTCCTTATCTTCATGGAACTTCTTGATTTGATACATGAGTTGGTCTTGGTGGTTAAGTCTTTCTAAGCGTGTGGTGTAAACTTGATTCACACCTTATTGAAAGAGGCATGAGTCAAGTTGTCGCAAGGGCTTCTGATGTGGAAAGTGTGCTAGGAGAGCTATGTCATCCAGCCATGAGTCATCATACTCATCAGGAGGCTCTTCTTCGTCTGAAGCAAGATCTCATCGGGATAGGGCATCTGGGCCTTTGAATCTGGTTCCTGGCACATGAATTAGTGTGAAATCGAATAACAAAATTCCTTGAATCCACCTGTTCATTGCTGCATTGGGCTGCAAGTCAGGGGCTTCAAGCATACCTTTAATATACTTGGCATCTACTTCCACATTAAGGCTGGTCAACCCAATAATAAATCTTCTCCAGGCCCGTAAGGCTCGGAATAATCCATATAATTCCAGCTTGGGTTGAGAATATCTGGACTCTCTTTCATTAAGTGGGATTGACCCATACCGAGCTGGATGTCTTTTCCCTGTCTCGTCCACTTGTGACAGAATGAATCCCACTGCTTTCAGGCTTGTATCCACTGAAAGGTATGTGGGCAGTCCAGATTTGTAGTTAATTGTTCTCAGGGCAGGAGCTGTAGTGACCTTGTGCTTCAATGTGTCAAAAGCTTTGATTTGTCTTTCTCCCCATTCAAAATCTGCGTCTTTCTTGGTCAGCCCTACCAAGGGTCGAGCAGTCTTGGAATAATCTTTGATCCAGATGCACACAGTCCCACATAGGCCTAAGAAGCTCCGTACTTGTGTTACTGTCGTCAGGGGGGGCCATTTCAGTATTTTCATAACCCTGCTGTCTTCTGGATGTCTTCCGATCACAGAACATTGTTGTCCCAATATGGTCACTCTTGGTCGGCAAATTTGAGTTTTCTTTGGTGAAAAGGTTCCACCGGCACACTTGATCCTGTGCATGATTCTGTGAACATCACTGGCATGTTCCCAGATAAATTTACGTATGCCTGTGTTCTCTGCCAGGGTCATAGGTTCACCTGCCTTGTCTGGGTAACAGGATTGGGGTCCTTTAATTGGCAGGTCATCAATAAATATGTTGGCTGCATGTGGAATTTCGTCTTGTAGAATGAACACCATGCAATTCTGGAATTCTGCCGGGGAATTGGTGTAACCCATGGGAAGTGCAGTAATCCTCAATAACCCTAGCGGCGTATAGAAGGCTGTCAAATCTCTAGACTTGGGGTCCACTCTACGGGCATCAAATCCCCAAAACATGTCAAACATTGTATAGCACTGACATCCCCCATAAGGTTCAATGAATTCATCGGGTTCAGGAATAAGTCCTGCATCTCGTATTGACACTTTATTCAAGGGTTGTAGATCATGAATTAAGCGTAAGGTCCCATTCTTTTTAAGGATGCAAAACCAGCGACTGCGATATGAAGATTGGCTGGCTTCATACACTCCAGCCTCAATTTTGCTCTTCAGAAAGTGAATCACCTTTTCTCGTATTCCTGGCGGTATAGGAATATTCTTGTACTCCCAGGGGGTGTGTGATACTATGGGCATAATATAGTCTGAAAAATATTCTTGACTAAATGTCCCTCGGTCTTTCTCATCATAAGGCAGGGTTGCTTCATTCAGCACAAGCACGTGTTTAAATAATTTTTCTTCTTCTGGCCACAGGAAGCCATCTTGGTTGACATTTAATTCCAGCATTCTCTCTTCGGTGAGTCGGGCCGTTGACATAAATTCTGGGGGTTGTTTTGGCAATGGAGTAAGGGACAGTAAGGGGTCCCTAGGTATAGTCCTTCGTACATGTGCTTCTTCGGGGAATGTGGTGGATACTGGCTTGATTTTCTGATCAACACGTTTATACATTGTGAATGCATGAACTTGTTCTTGCTGGATGTCTGAGCTGACTTGTGCCATATCTTCGGCAGGCACAATAATAATGTCATCATCCTCGAAGGGGTAGTCAGATAAGGTATAAATCCGATTTTCATCATCACCTGTATAGTCTTGCCAATCTCGTGCCGAAAAACAGCTATCAGCCAATTCAATCATTTTGTGGCGTCTTTTTAGGTGCAGTCATGGTCCAGGTACCCATCTCGGCCATACTCCAGAATACTCCTTAGTAGTCTGATCATCTTGTATTACTTGTAAATATCCCATGAAAATTGGCTTCCTTGCCGAGAGTGCAAGTCTGTAGGGGAAATCACTTTATTTCCCATTTCCCGGAGTATACTATCAGTCATCAAGTAATTACTACAAGGGATCACGAAAGATGGGTGAGATATGAAGGAATATTTCATAGCTAATAGTCGGTCTGTAACTAGTGAGCTCAAAAGGTTTTGAAAGGTTGTACAACGAGAATAGAGGTCGAATTTGAAGTAGTCCGAATGCGCGTAAATAAACAGTAAGGTATTAAAAAGATTCGTACTTGTCAATGTTGTCAAATGTCTGCTCGAAGAAAGGTATTCCAGATCTGAAAGGAATGTTAATGCGGTATTCATGGGGAACGAAGTGATAGAAAGTACCTGCTCAAGCTTCTTCCGAGTAATAAGATAAATCCAGTTTATCACCACGAAAGGCACATTGTCTCCCTTGGTCGTCGTAGTACTCGATGGGATCAACATAACCCTGATCAAGGAGTGTACGAACTTGTGCAGAGAGGATGGGTTCAGTGGCACGGGCAAAGTGGAGAGAGTTGGCAAGCTCACCTCGCCCTTCAAACTCAAAGAGTGCAGCAGCATGGTAAACAAACTCGTCCTCGTTGGCAGTGAATAAGGGGTTACAGGGAGGTATGGGCACCCGTAAGGTACCAGTCGAGGGTTGGACGTGTAGACATCTGTGGTGGAAGCCTTGAAAATACGACGGGATTCGGGGTGAGAGATATCTGAAAAGTTCATTATGGTAGTAAAGAAAGTGCTGAGCCTCGTCTTCAGGACTAAGCCTGTCAACGGCTTGACACCACTGCGTAGTAAGAAGTTGCTTAGCAAGGAGACCAAGTAATTGGTGAATAAAGAGACGAATAATCCGGATATGTGTGATGACAGGGATCCAGGGATTCTTATAGACGTCCAAAAGATGCGAGAGCCTAGGGTCCAGAAAGGAATAGGCCTGATTGTCGTTAAGAGGGTGGTACGTTTCTAATAAGTCTCGGTTGCGTTTAGCATTAGCGACGTGTTCTTTGCCTGGCATCATTTCTTCCGGCCTCAAGAAAATCAGCACGTGTGGGGTCGGTGCCTTGTTCTCTGTGCCGGTGTCTATCTGATTGATCTGCAGATTCTCGTTAGCTCGAGTATTAGCTTGTATGAGGCTACCTGAACTCACAACTCTCATGGCAGTTGAGGCTTCCGAAGCTCCTAGCATGACGAGATTCCGTCGCCACTCACCGGCATCAAGGAGTCGAGCTCGTTCGGCATGCACATGGAAAATAGTGAGTCGGATGAATTCGACTTCACTGGTCATGAGGCGGGGATAAGTCCCATTCCATTGACTGAGATACACGTCGAGGTCCATCATCAAATCATAAATTTTGTAGGCGACCTTCGATATTTGATACTCGTCGAGCCCTCGCAAGGTATCGTATGGGGCGCCGAATGGGTTGACGAGCTCATTCTGTGAGCTGTTCTGTAAGGGGGAAGTGTTGTTGGGTCCTTGGTAGGTCTCCATGACCTGAAAGACGAATTCTGAGTCTAGATTGTCATGCGGGAAAAGTGATGATGGCTCCGGAATATAAGGTGAGTATTCCTGCATCAGTCGGCCGTCGCCGTTGTGTTGACATATCGAGTAAGCAATAGCGTTAGTCTCTCCTCGTCCCTCGGCAGTCGAAGTTCGCCACGCAAAGTATTTGTGCTCATTTGGCTGATCTTCCAATGCAGCCAAGGTTTGACAGCTGAGCCATACAGGTTCAACGACATACGTTTGAGACTTGAGGTTGCCACGCGTAAGCTCGTCCAGACTGAGGGGTGAATACACGTCCGAATCTCCGCTGGAGTAGGATGGAGCAGAGTCTGGAGAGCTCGGAGGAGACGACTCCGACGTCTCGTACCCACTTCCATCGCTTGAGGAAGAGTTGTCGTCTGCAGCATATCGAGTCTCTATGCGAAGCAAGGATGAGCTCCTGCTCGATGCAGGAGACTGAACCAGCATCGTCGTCCTCACATTGATTCGTCGCACGGGAGCTTGCAACTGATCATCAGGCGCTACCATGGCCGGGTTTATCAAAAACTGCCATGGAGGTTCACTCATTTCAATATCGAGGTCGTTTGGGAGGGGTTGCACTGTACGTATTTGCGCAGCAAAGACCTTCGGGACAGGGCTCAGCATAGCATGATCTTCGGCTATAACTGGGAGCACAACTGTGGGTTCGAGGTCGTCCAGGGTACGGGTGGATGACGGTAGTATCACAGATGGAATCGGCATGGGAGGACAAAAGCTGCCTTCTGTATAGTTGATAAATCTCATCAGTTTGTTGTTCTCCATGCGGGGTTCATCAGATTGCGTACCTGCTTCAGCCAGAGGGCTCCCTGGGTGCATCAACTGATCCCCATCACCTTCACCTTCAGCTTCCACACGTCGTCTCTTCAACGGGGCCTGACCTCTCTCGCTACCGCCCTGGTAGCTCGCTCCCTCTTCTTCTTCATGCGTCGACCTCTTCTCATCCTCTTCGCCATCTTCGGATGACGACGGGCTTGAGTCGACCTCAGTGGGTTCATAGGCATTCAGCGTGAACACGGTTGGCCGGAAGGGTGGCATCTCCATGAGTGGATGAGCCGTTGGTGGGGAATACAGGTCGACACATCATGGGTACAATGTTTGGTGCATCGTCTCAAGATACACAGGGTTGTGAAGGATAAGGGCGCTCCCTCGTTGATTCAATACCCGTGCGAGGGTGCGTATGATGAAGTCTAGCTGTACCGCTATGAGCAGAGGTAAGCCTCTCTTCAGTGCTTGTAGTTCATCTTTGTCAATGCTCATATGCAGCGAGTAGTCTCTCGGCACTCGAAAAACTCCCCTCGCTTCGTCATGTTTGACAGAAATGATTTGCTGGACGGGCAGCACAAATGATGCTGGGAGAGCAGGGTGCAGTGGTGGAGGAATACGTCACAGGCCTCAAGGGAAGGTCATCAGAGGGGACTCTAGTGTGAGTTCACCTTGATTGATGTCCTGGATTTGATACACGTACGTGTGGACCAGCCCCTCGTACTGACTCGCTGCCTCAGGTATCTCCCCTCCTCCTCATGCGTCGTCTCCGGTGGCGATTGTCCTTCAAGCTTAGCATGGGCATCCGGAGGGTAAGAGTTCCGCCGTGTAACAGCAGGCACCTCCACCTCCTCCATGTCGCTGCTCGTGTTGCTCACTTCATCCTCGTTTCGGTACTGAACGAGGTCGCCAGGTCCACTGGCTCGATCTTCATTATCGTTGTCCGCATCATCGGCCGGCGATATGGCAGCATCGAGACTGGAACAAACTTCTCGGTCATCCACAAAAAAAAAATAGAATGGCATGTCTAGCATGCATAGAGATGGGAAGGCCATCTGGCCCATGCAGCTCGGCTAGGCTTGCATTGAAAGCATGGGTACGCTGCACTTGTTGCCCATGCACGACATCCGTGTCGAGTCGCAGCGCATGATTAGTCGACAGCACAATAGAATGAAAAGAAGGGGACCCAGTAATGCCGGGGTGAAAGAGTGAGTCATGTAAGTAATTCAGCTGGGTGGTGGCTACAGCAGGATGGAGAGGATAACACACCGCTGAGCCTTGCAGAGGCTCTGGGTGCGGTACATCGTTCGGCGGGAGGGGAGGCGTCACCCCACCATCGTCGTGGCGGCAGAGAGCTCGTAAGCGCTGACGAATGTCATCATACGTTGCATGGCTGTGCAATGAGGTCATTTCAGTTAGGTCGCATTTGCTTGGATAGGTATTGGCTGTGGTTGTCGAGCTCTCATTTTCCTCCACCCCCTCAGTTTTATACCTTGTTTTCTTCCTTCATAAGGGCATCTGACTCACGAGATGGCGTATCTCGGCAGACAACACGTCGAACACGTCTTTGGGTGAGCACAATTTTGTCTTCGTTGTACCTTCTTTTTCTGGCACATCGCTCCCTAGAATTGACCATAACGGTAGTCGTAATTTTGGGTAAAACACGTGCATTCCCTCCTTTTTAGTATACAGCACTATTTGATTATTGCTGTTAGGAAATTCTGTGGGCACCTTCAGTTCTATTGAGGGTATGTCATTTATTGCACTGACATTCCCTATCAGAAATTTTTAAATCCCCAAGTAGCTTCGACGTTCTCATTCTCCAGTGGAGCTACTAGTCCTACTTGAGCTGGTAGCTGGGTTGGCATCTCGCTCATCGTTGTCAAGTCCTGTTTGTTGTGAGGCCGGCCTTTGTTTTCAGCACTTGTTTCTCCAGTCAGCAATCTTTCTGTGTACACCACTGTCTTGCTCCTGGATAACTAGGTGCTCGGGTGAGGTGTATTCTCTCTCTACCTCTTCAATTCTCTCATCATCATTTATTATCCCTCCTTTCCAGTCTTCTGCAGTGTCCCAAGATGACTTGGTAGTCGTGCTACTCCAGTTTGAGACTTCATGACTCCTTGTATCATCGTCTCGGCCTTCCAAATTTGATGTATCGTCTGGAGACGATATGTGACTCAAATAAGTATTGTATTGCAATGCCCCCATGGGTACTATCGCCTCACCCTCTCGTAGTCACCAGGAACCTTCAAATTTGATCTCGTCATGTTCCAGGTAGTACGATGGGACAGCCCCTTCTGTTTGCATGTCCCAGGGCTTGGGCACTACTAACAATTCAGTTTGTTTCCCTGTATTGCCCGGGTCTTCATAAACGAGGTATGTGCCATCTACCTTTTCCTTCATTGAAACCATGTTGCCTCGAATCCATGGTCGTCCGAGCAACATTTGGAAATTCACCTTATAACTTCCTACAAACAATGCAGCATTTGTTACCACGGAGCCTTGGAATAGTAGGACATCGCTGAATTTTCCGGTAAGCACCCCTTGATTCCCATTAGCATCTGAACATCGAGCCTCTTCTAAGGGCATAACAGGGTAATCCTTGTTCAATTCTTTGGCTAC
This sequence comes from Armillaria novae-zelandiae, assembly GCA_030435655.1. NCBI lineage: Eukaryota > Fungi > Basidiomycota > Agaricomycetes > Agaricales > Physalacriaceae > Armillaria > Armillaria novae-zelandiae. The sequence goes on from JAUEPR010000148.1 coordinate 64,481, forward strand.
TGGTCTGCTGATTATATTGACTTCAGACCTGGAGTCTACTATTGCATTGACCCATAGTTTCCGGTCTCCTAGCCCAATATTCACTTTGATCACAATTAACAATGCTCGTTCGTCCGGTTTCTTACTGTCAGATCTCGATGTAAGGCTGTGCACACGAGCTGTGTTATCTGTACTCGTTAATGTACGTGGTTCATTTTCTTTGTCGTTTTCAAATCTGACCGTCCGTGTTTGTAACTCTTTAATCATTTGCTTGCAAAGCTCAGCACTGTGAGCCATGAGCTCCCCAATCGGCAGGGTTATCGGTGTGTCCAATGTTGCCTTAATTAGATTATTTTGTGAGTATTTTTTGGCTATTGGCGGGCCTCTTACTACTTTGGGTTTGCTAACCTCGTTTCCAGGGTTTAGTCTAGCACCTTCCGCCTGTTGTCCAACAATAGCCGGGACGTCTAGATTGATCATCTCGATGTCGTCAGGTTCTTGCGTGGTCTGGGTTCGAGGCATTCTGGCTCGGACTGGCACCGGTGGTGGGGGTGGTGATGTTGCTTTTCTTTCCTCTCAAGGTTTAGTCAATGATACATTCAGCCTACCTTTATTTGGGTTCAGCCGTGTTCCATATGGGTTGTTTGGTGATGCCTTGGTAACCCCTTGACCTTTCTCCATCACTCCCTCTTTTGATCTTGCTAACGGATTTCTTGGAATAGCTCGACGATCTTGATTTCTTTGATGGATCCCATCAGCTCGTCTCTCCACAGCATAGGCTCGGCTCGATTGTTGGTAAGTACACGAGTCTTCTTGTTCATCATCTTCTTGATCGCTGTTATAGTAATTGTAGTACTCGGTATCGTTTGCTTCTTCATCCTCATCAGAATAGTATGTCCCTATCATGTTGATCGATACATGATTGGTCCTGGCTGTAGTCTTGCGGATAGCATCAACAAATGTCTCCGGTCCATTGCGTCGGACTAGAGCTCCATCGGGGAAGGTAATTCTTCCTCTCTCATCACGGCGTACCTGGCCATTCCTAATCATTTCATTGAGAGGTGGACATTGCTGCATCATATGGTCTGGGCTTCCGCATCCATAACACATCATGCCACCCATAGCTGGCCTCCCTTGCTCTTGAAATTGCGACATCGGAGGAATGTTTGGCCTTTGCATGGGCATTGCTATAGCCCCGACTCGTCGTATTGGTGGTGCCACGATATCTGCTATGGCCGAATCCATTTTTAAAGCTCGGTAATATACCTGTGCATAGTCAGTATCTCCCACCCTCATTCGGGACAGCTTACCAATGAGTTCTTCTACCTTGTCTGTCTCTCTCTTCTCAGGTTCTGTCTCTTTCTTGCTCTTAGCCTTGGCCTTACCTTTTTCTTCCAGTTTTTCTTGCCAGTGATTGACATGTTCTCTCCGCCGTTTCTTGGCCTTCCGTTGAGGTTTGTCATCATCCGACTCACTGCCCGAGTCATCAGACAAGTCATATGTTATGGTACGTTGATTCTTCCTTCCTTTCTTGATCTCGCTTAGGCGTCTGGTCCTATACTTCTTCGCTTTATAATCTTCATCACCGTCCGAGTCGGAGAAATCACTATCATCCTCATCACTTGAGGTCTCATCTTCTTCCGTCGACATCTTCAAGAGCTCTTTGAGTTTTGCTCTGCGGTCCTTTGACTTTCTCGCTGTCAGGTCTGCATCAAATCGATCTCGGGTGAACATTGCATACACGATTTTTGCGACGTCCTCATGTGGAATTACTTGTCGTGGGTCGTAGCGAGGGTGCAAGGTCATATATCTGGCCTCGACTATTTCTCGAAGGTTACCATTGAGGCCGTACCAGAACTTGGTATGTTGCTCATTTCTTGTAATCTTTCCTTTATGCAATAACCAATTGCCCATTGTCAGGAATTCTATCTCGTATTCCTTAAACTGTTTGAGGTTATAGATCCCTTTGCTGCGCCAGTGGTCAGTCAGTTTGTCAAGGTCACTCACAAGATATCTTGATTCATTTAGCTCTGCGTCATAGAACGTGAGTACATCCTTTTCCAGTTGCTCCCAGTCTTCATCGACGAAGCTATCTAAGGCTTCAATAAATCTTGTGGTCTTTGTTGAACAATAATCGATGATCTGTCAACACTTTTCTTTGTCGGGTACGTTGTACACCACACACATCTGCTTGTACTGACGTATGAACTTCTTGACAGTGTCTGATTTCCCGGAAAACTTTGCAGGTGCTGACCGAGCTCCTAGTAAGGGCATCATGTCTGGTGTCCGAGCCATATGGTTGTTGTACAGGGTCACAGGTATGTGTGCTATGTCCATCACATTCGCCTGGTTAACTGACTGAAACATTGTTGGATTACTTGGCTTAGCTTGTGCAGAGAAGACATCCGGCATTGTTGATTTGGGGGCTTGGTGCTGGGTTCTTTTTGGAAGAGATGCACCTGGAATGGCTCGGGGTAAGCCTCCCATCTCTTCCTCCATGTCAGCTGTATCTGACTGTATACTGCTCAGTGCTTCTCCTGAGTCTGAGGTGTCCCCACTCTGGGGAGTGGTGTCTTGATGATGCTGCCACACTCGCGGATCGATTGCGGGATGTGGCTCAGCATTCTGCCTGGGATAGTTGGGTATTTGATGGGCGCTAGTAGTAGTGCTTTCGGTTCCTGATGGCATTGTATTCTTCAATAACTGTTGAATACAATATTCTCTTGATATTGGATTCGGTCCTGATTGTACTAAGTTCAAACATGATTGGTCTTGAAGCTTTGAGGAATCAATTTCAGATTGATCTCCCCCCCCTCGCGGTGGGCTCCAATTATGTCATGCTGGTTTAGGGGTGACTAGAATTTATTGCACTGCAAAATAATGTCAGTACAATAATATGAGTTCGGGGGGAACAGCACGGATGCTATGATCTGATTTGATTCCCAAGATGTCCAACAGATGGACCTATACGTTACTGCAATTTAATCAGAGTGCGCACTGTGCTTCGATCTCTGATTCTTGAGGTTGTCTTCGAGGATGTCCAACAGATGGACCTGTACGATAATCAGAGCACGCAATGCGCTTCGGTCTCTGATTCTTGAGAATGTCTTTGGGGATGTCCAACAGATGGACCTATACGTTAATCAGAGCGTGCAATGTGCTTCGGTCTCTGATTCTTGAGAATGTTTTCGAGGATGTCCAACAGAAGGACCTGTACGTTAATCAGAGCGCGCACTGCGCTTCGGTCTCTGATTCTTAAGATTGTCTTCACTGGAGTGCCAACCATCTGGTTGTTGGCTACTGACTGCTGCTTGTCTGACTTCACAAAATCTATGGTGATTTTGTGAGCTGCTGAAATGTGTTGGTGGGCTCTGACCACCCTGGTTCTCAAGTTGATACTCTGAAATCGAGGGTAGGAATTCGCTCCCCTTTTTCTTCATTTCTTGGCCTTTATATACAAGATTTCTAGTCTATTTTTAGCTACCTTTTACTTACTCAGCCAAGTTACTCTGACCATGCAATAGTCATTCTGATTCCTCGTTAGTCATTCTGACTCATGATGAGTACGAATATCCTCCCCTTAATTCTCTATGCTTACTCATCCAATACTTTGCATCAAATAATTACTCAGCAACCTTCTTCAGCCTATATTCCGGGTTATTTCTACCGGCCCGGTTCCCGGCCTGACAATAGACAGCATCCTCCTCCAGTTTCAGCCTGGTGAAGGAGTCGAAGAGAGACACTTATCTTTTGTACACTCCAATACTGAGTTCGTCCTCGCCTTCATATTCCAAGTCAACGCTATTAAGGGAAGTGACATAAAATGTTCCTACCAAGGTTCGAATTGTCGTCCTGAGATGTTCGAGATGCCTCAATGAGGCGTTCGAGGGCTGTTGTGTTGTGATGTCTCCCATGATGCTATGAGTGATCAATTTACAGGCTGTAGACATCGTTAGCTTTAGGTCCCTTTTTTTGACATTAATGCCGCATAACCTGTTATCCGAGGCTATACCCAAGAGATGGGACGATAATGTACCCCGATAATTGGCATTGTACAGGTCGCACCACTCGGCCGTGGGCTTGCACTATCTCAGTATCTTTCGCGTCGCCGAGTCAGTGGGAAGGATAAGAGCGAACGCAGAAATAGACAATATGAAGCACTTGAGCCAGGCCATAGAGGTGATGACGGTGGTCATGGAAGAGACGCAACTATAAAGGATATCTGCTCTAACTGTGAATTCTATGCTATTCATCCTCATTGTCCATCTATCGATGCCATTGATCTCTTGCAATTTGGATGCGGATTCCGTGCCTCATTTCTCAACTTGAAGTCTCGGCATCGCTGAAATTGTTGTCCCCATTTTCATTAGCATAGCTTACCTTGAACGGGGACTACAAACTATCAGGTGTCTGTTCATGAAGATCAGGGATTGGTACAACAAACTCGTCAAGAATGTTAGCAGCCAGAGGTCTTTTCTGGCACCAATACAGCATCTACCTGGGGACACATTACTCCATATATTTGCCCTAGCGTCGTATCCTACCCCTGCTTCTTTCCGTGCCCCATAGATTCTTGGTCAGGTCTATTACACTTGGCAGAGACTTACATGCTACTCTCCCTCCCTATGGACAAAACTTCACGTCCCCGAACCAATTACTAAAGGTTTCACTTTCCTGGAACAATGCGTCGCTACCTTATGATTTACCCGTCCGATCGCACCTTGATGAAATTATAACGGACCCGTTCTCTACAGTTGTTTCTCCGTTGTCGGATTGCTGTTTAGTGGTCCCCCGATTCTCCCAGTCTCTAGGATGATCATCGTTCCTTGAAAGGCTGTACACTACGATTATTATTTATTCAGGACGTCTGAGCTGTACATGGCGCCAAAGTCTCCTAAGCTGCTTCACATTGAACACTTGCTTCACGGGAGACTGGCCCTCACCCACCACAACAGTCCTTGTCCGTTTGTCCGTCCGCCCGGTATTGAAGTAATGACTTGGTTCTTGGTTCAATGTTCCGTATACTTCCATTTGTACTTTGGACTGACTCAAATAAGAGATTGGTGCTTTCAGTTGGAGGGGTTACGACGAGTAAATCTATAGGAAAAGTTATCTCGTCGACGGTCTGTGTTGTCTTGATCGGGGTTCGAACTCTGGCGACGTAGCTAAAAAACATTCTTGCGCAGGCTGAAAAGCAGCTATAACAAGTCACATGGCTACTATCTGTATTCGCTATGAATGCCCTACTAGCACCACGGCAAATCACACGTCATTTAGAAACACCTTCAAAGTGAACATCATCCTTTCACTGACATATGATATGCGTGCCTGCTCAGATAGCGAGAAACCGAATGACAAGCTTCGGATCACCTGGTTTGGAAGCAGATGCACGCCCCGTAGGATATTATCGAAAACCCGAACGGGGTGATTTGATGCGCAGGGTCGGAGTACATCCTGGTAGGAGTGGCTCCTCTGGGCGAGTGTATTGGAATGCCAAAGTCGTCGAACAGAAGAGGACATGTTGTCTGAAGGCGCTTATATGCATTGTGTCGTTGCGCTGTATTCTGAAGGTTTTGTCTTTCGTACAATAACGGGTTACATCAGGAGTGGAAGGGCACACTGTATTCCTCTTCCAAGTCAGCGCTATCAATAACAAGGACGTGCAAGATTCATACCTGGATTCAAATCGCCATACTACGATGGTAGTCTATGCCATCTCGGAGACGAATTCCGATTGTCATACAAGGCGAGTCTAGCGGGTGACTGGGCCGCGTTTGTGCTTTGCATTATTGCTGCCCGCGCACGTTCAAGGTCTGTCGCGAAGACTCGGATGATAGAATTAGGACTACCTACAAACGTCGTGATCAAGGAGACCTGTACTATCGCGCCTCCTAGAACCATCGGCAGTATAGCTCCCTTGCTTCGACGACTCAGCTCCATAATTCGACATTGCTTCCGACTGTATACCCCAATCAACAGGAAGTCTGCAAATGGGTACTCGGGGACTCTGAGGAGGGCAACATGGCTAAAGAAATAACCAGCTATATGTTATGAATTTCTGCATCCATGGAATCCTGCCGAATGCTCTGGAAGTCTCCAGTTGCTTGAAGATCTTTCTCCCTTGTTCTATATTTTCTGTACCATCACTTACTCAGCCTAACGTACCTGTTATGACTCGCAAACCCACAAAAGTTCCAGAAACTTCTATTAACGACCCTTGTATATAAACATAGCTACTTGACATGTACTAGTAACGAATTGTTACCTACCTTGAACCCCTACCACTTTGTGTGACCTCAAGCATCGGACACTAAGCCCCGCGCTAGTCACGTTAAGCTCATAGGTTAGAAACCTAAGCCCTGCGCTAGTCTACTAACTTCTTTCAAGATACGTGTAAGGATACCTCGAGCTCGCTCGGACCCATTACTTACTCTCGGATACCTATTCTCACGCTCACGCTCTTACTCTCGTACCACGACGTACAACTCTTGATACAACTTTGCCTTATTATCACTCTACGTATCTGACGTTTGCAACACTACACCTTTGTGAGATCGCCTTCCTCTGTACCTCTGCAGGGTCCTTTCGAATATCCTCCTTCCTACAGTATTGTTCCTCCTGATATGTATCAAGGAATGGAGGAAAGAGCGTGACCGTCAGAGCTTGTCACGGTGCGCGTCTGCACGTCGACGGGCCGGGTTCCGGTATTCTTTCGCCAACCACCACGCGCTATGAACTCTTCCCACTCCCTATCCTGCTTATCATCCCCCCCTTCGGGCAGTTACACTCTCTGCCTCCATTAGCTTTATGTACTGTACAATAAACGCGGGACCACTTTCTTACTTTTATGGTTGCTTTCCACTTTCCTTTTTCTTTCCCTTATGACGAGTGGATTATTTAGCATTGAAGGCGTGTCATTGAGGAGAGTTCCCGCTCATCCATCAAGCAGCGGCGACAAGTCAGAGAGGGATTTCCAATGGGATGACATGGTCTCCTTTATACTCCGTCATTCACGTAGCTTCTATATTTTTCACCGCTCTAAATCAGTCAAGATCGAGGAGCGATATCTCAAAGACTCAGGAGTACGAGTGCAAATTCGAAGACCGAAACACCTCACTCTGGATAGAGGACGAAGCAGAGGCGACCCAACCTCCAAGTCGATGAGTCGATGACGACGCTCTCACCATACACCCCTTCTTCTCATAAATACAAAGACCAATAATGAGTGGATCACGTCTCGATGAAGTTATCACATCCTCGGCGCAGATTTGGGACGCGCTGGTTCCAGAACTGATGTCACGGAGACTATGGGATGAAAACAGTGGCAGAAGATGCCGATCGTGAGCGTTCGTCGGACGAAATCGTGAGGCAGACGTGAACAAAGTGTGCTGGACACGCAGACACTGCGGTAGCCGTCCTTCCTCGTCTGTGTTAGTTTACCAAGACGTTCAAAGCGAAGAGAAGGTGCTGTCCCAGGCATATTTGCATATTCCCTTTCGTGCCTCCTCGCAAGAGGCTGCTTGTCTTTGGGACTGTGAAATACGGAGTCTACGCAGAAATTAGCTTACGGGAAGAAGTAATGCAATCGGACCTCCTGATACTGAGTTCGCAGGTGCACTCATCATTAGCAATGGCAACGACGTACGAGATTCAAATCGTCCTCCTGCCATAGTCGTCTACGCCAGCCTGGGAGGCGAAGATCTCTACAGACTTTTGTTGTATGGTGCAAATGAAGGACGAGAGATCGGCACTTCTCCATGGGGAGGTTGTTATAATGAGAAAGTGTCTTGACTCGGGACCCGACTCAAGCGATGAGAGAGGAAAATAAGATCGAGCAAAGACATTTTGCAAAGGAGCAGCATCAAGTGAGTCATACGGCCCCTGTCGACCTAGCTTTAGATAGCACTACGGTGAACATCCCTTGGGGGTGCCCTTAGGCACGAGCAACACGACACGAAGAAACACTCCAAACTCAGCATTGCCGTTTCACTACTATATGATAATTCGTACCTCGCTCAAGAGTTCGCGCGTAAGTCGATCAAGGCAAAATCTACATCGTTTATAACTCTCCCACTGTAGGCGCATCTCGCGAGGTTCTCACTTTGCACCCTCGGTGTACGTCTGACTGGCGGAGTTCGAGAGCTGTTGCGGTTATTGGACGGTTGATCGTGAGGATCGGAAGCAGACGCATATTATCCAAGACCCGAACGAGGTGGGTTAGATGTGCAAAGCGCAATTACACGTATTTCTCTGAGCGGGTGCATTGGGTCACTAAGACACTCGGACAGAAGAGGAGATATCGCCTGGCAGAATAACAGGCTCATACATGGCCGTTGTCGTAAGCCTTTGTCTTTCGGACGGTAAGGTGTGCCATCGGGCTGTGTAAGAATACTCAGAAAGGGGAAAGCAGTGGATCTGCACATGCCAATACTGAGTTCGTAGCTGCATTCCTCTTACAAGTCAACGCTATCGATGGCAAAGACATGCATGGCTCGTACTTGGGTTCGAATCGTCATCCTACGATGGTAGTCTGCGTGCGCTCGGAGATGAATTCCGTTTGGCGACTGGCCCAGGTTGGTGCTTTTATTGCGTGTTCAAGGGCTGTCGCGTGATGGTGGTAGAAGAAGGGGAGTGATTTTGTTCGCCACAGCAAGAGGAGACCTGCGCTCTGGCGGCTCCTAGTCCCCAACGGGTGCTTGTTCTTGTGGTTACTGGGGCAATAGGAGGTCTGCAAGCCGCTACTGAGGGTAACATGGCTGAAGAGCCGACCGGCCACACCTTTGTGAGATTGCTCAGCGTCATTTCGAGTAGCCTCCTTCCTGCACGGTTGTTCTGGACGCTAGCAAGAGCGTGACCGTCAGAGCTTGTCACGGAACGTGTCTGCGCGCCCTCGGGCCGGGCTCCGGTGTTCTTTAGCCAACGACCACGATGACGTGCACGCTATGAAACTCTAGTCTCGGGCGTAGCACAAGATACTCTGAATAGTCCGGGTCAGCCAGCGCATATCTCCTTCCAACCGCGTGTGCAGATCCCCGCTTGTCCATAGCGACTCCCTTGGACCACTTGCTCCACCGTACTCCCTGTTGCAGCCCTAAATACGCTCGTAATGACTCTCCTCTCCCTGGCTGTCCTTCACCTGAACGACCTTTAGCGCTTTCACACCACCCTTATCCGAACCGACAGACAAGAATCGACTCAAGGACCTGTCGACAGAAAGAAGTATTAGAGACAAACGATGGTGCGACACTATCCTTCAAAGTCAGCATCCTGGTTTCAATCATATGCGGTATTCGTACCTCACTCCCCTTGACATGAAGGCCAGCAGGGAGCGGGATCCAACTTTGATGGCCGTTCGTCACTCTTCCTTGAATCCTTGGCGCAGGTTTGAGGTGTCGGGCTAATCCTTGTCAGGGGTTCGAAGGCACTCAAACAGAAGGCCACATGTGTCCTGGGCTGATTCCAACCACATATATGCACATTTACTTTCGAGCCATCCTCGCAGATGAGGTCTTCTTCGGCTCACACAAATGCGTTTGTGGGCTGTTGCATTGCGAAAACTCTCAGATGAGGTTATCGGGGGGGAGTTCACTGGCTACACCCATCATCATCATTGTGCATAGACGACAATCGTCGTCCAACAGTTCGCAGCCTCGGGCTTGTCCCGCTGTGCCTAGTCAAGCGACGGACTACCCCGGAACGCGCTTACTTGAAGGCCCTATCCTCCTTCACTCTGTCTTCAACGACTAGCACTATTGGACTGTTTCGGAGCGCACTTCCCGTCGAGTACGTTCGGCGCGAAGCGAAGACTACGCGGTCACGAGGAGCGTTGAATGTCTCAGCCATATTCTGCGAGCCATGTGAGCAATTACAAATAGCTGAAGGATCTACGTTGAACGTACCCACTATGCCCTTGCGAGCTCCGTCCCCCCGGCGATCCTCTGTACATCCCTGTCGTCCTCTCGAATAGCCAGAACCCGACCTTACGCTGAATTTCTGCATCATCCTCGCTCTGCGGTCAGGCTAATGTTGTGCCCGTCAAATTATTCTACACTGCGCTTCGCCTCCCGATTGCTCTTATCTGCCCGGAATGTCTTCATATGACAGTTCAGCGAGCGACTAGTTTCCCCGTCCGTCTCCCATTCAGCTTCTGGAACACCTTTTGAGGTCCTAGATCCGAAGGCTAGGAATCGGATTTCACTTACGGATCTTCGGTGCGCATCTGTCAGGTCTTTTTTGTAATGTAGACCGGTAGGTGTCGGGCCAGGTGAATTCTGCGTGTGCGTGCTGCGTGAGATGCGTTTGTGTGCGTTTTTCTTCGGACCAGATGCGTTAATTTGCATATACATTACTGCATGTAGGTGGTTACTTCTGCATCAATTTATATGTGAATTCAAATCAAAGTTGAAGTCGCTGAGTCTCAACAAAATATCGCGATTTCCTGGAACATGGTTAGCCCATAAGTACCTGCTACTGACATTATGAGTGCTTTACCCATACTCGACATCTGTCGTTCGCCGTGGTGCTAGTATTACATTCATAACAGATGCGAATAGTAGTTTTGTGACTTAGTGCAAGCCCAAGGCCGAGTGGTGTGACCTGTACAACACCGATTATCGGGATACACTGTCGTCTCATCTCTTGGGTATAGCCTCGGATAACAAGTTATGCGGCATGGATGTCAATAAAAAGGGACCCGAAGCTAAAGATGGGTACAGCCTGTGAATTCCGCACCAATAGCATCATGGGAGACATATCACAATCACAACACAACAGCCCTTGAACACCTCATTGAAGCAGCGCGAACATTTCATTTCAGGACGACAAAACGAGACGATACGGAATAGTCCCTATTAATATATTATATAGCTAATTGCGTCGCTCTTTCTGTGAACTTTGATAGCAGAAAGCAGCCCCCTGGACAATGTCTCCAGGCGGCCTTGAATCGATTTCGGCATGTCGCGTGTGTCTGAGCCGGTGACTAAGTGTACATGAGTGGAGAAATCGAAGAAACGTATTTAAACATAAAGAAATCTGTCGAAGCATGAAAAGTCCGATGAAGTCCGATGAAAAGTCCATAAAAACTCGCGAAGGGAGGGACTCCGAGGGAGGGTAACCGAAAACTTATGATACTAGTACTGGTACGACAGTGGGAGGACAAACGATAGTGATTGCTTGAGCTTACCTGGTAGGACAGTCAGAGGGTGAATGACAGAGCGATGTGGCTCCTCTCCGCACTGCACTATCTTACCAGCAGCTGATCGAGTACACCTGCGAGATCTCGGTCATCGAGCAGGAGTCGGGTTCAAATTGCCGTGATGATCTCGGTCCTTCGAACGGCAAGTTGGTGAGGATCCCGGTCCCCTTCATACGTCGAACTGCCACTCCAGTGCCAATCTCCGCTCCGCATTCGCCGCAATTAGACTTGCGTAAAGCAAGCTTTAAACTCGTTCAAATACGTCAGAGAGCTATTTCGATTAAATATCAATCTTGCCAAAAAAAAAAAAAAGAAAAGGAAAAAATCGTCATCATGAAAGTGAAGAGCAACCATAACTATATGTGAGGGATGTAAGTGGTCCATTGTACTGTACAGAAGGCGAGTGGGGACAGAGCACGTAACTCCAGGAATGCAAGGATGAGGAGAATAACCCGTCCTACAAAATACATGGATATGCCAACATGCAGACCGAATCCGGTACGGAAGGTACTGAACATGAACAACTTTGTTTCTTCACGCTCCGGTGTCCAATCCTGATCGACTGAGGAACAGATTGTTGCGATCAAAAGAGGATAGCTTATCATGAAGACCGCAATTATGACTGCTATCGATGAAAACCGCCACAGCACCATTTCAACATATGATGGAAAGTAGAACGACCAAGCCAGACAATGGAAAGCCCCAAATAAAAGTCCTACACCATACGTGGTCCCAAGGCGTACGCCAGAATCTATTTGGGTACCAGAGTGACCACCACAGACGCCATCTAAGATATTGCTATAGCATTCGTCTTGCAGAGTGCACTCTTTGTGCAAAAAAGGCATCACAAGGGACAAAAATTCTTTGGAATTGTATGTTCTCCGTGTCGGTGCCACGTCTACCTCATCCAAAGAAATGTGATACTTCACATTCAGTGGCTTATACCACCATAACGAGTACGTGATCATACTGAGGCCAGCGAATGAAAGTGCACTCATTTCGAGTAGCGTAATGGGAAGATGCTGATTGGTCCGAGCGACACATTGCACAATGAACCAGGATAATTGGAGGGTGGAAATCGTTTTGGAGAGTGTGTCTCCTTTACTTCTGTCCTCTATTGTCTCTGGGTCGATTGCCGCTAGCTTCTTCACCAAATCTGGCTCAGATTCAAGTACATCGATAGTAACGATTGTTCCCGGTAAATCCAGAGTCTCCCAGGGAGATGTGCTGTCAGGTATGAATTTAGAGATCGATGGTGAGGTGCAGTCTGATGGAATGTCATGGACTGACGATGGCGGCGACGATAGCCGCGGGGTGGATACAGCCTCATTGGCGTCAAGTGCCTGATCAGGGATTTCGTATTTGCGTGTGTGATAGAAACCACCCATACAGACGAGAAACCCATGGGCCAGTGTCAGCTTTATTTGGACCTCTTGCTCCGTCGCAGGATCGATCACTGACGTGATGGTTTTGTACCTTCCTGTCATTGATTGTGTGAGTAGGACTACTCCTGATGATATGATATACTCACCACGATGCAGCTTCCACGCCATGGTAAATTGCCCTGCAGCCCATCCGACGATCATTTCCGGTGCGAAAACTGCAAGCACCATAGTTTTTGCATTTTCAATGAAACAAGAGATCGAGCCCTTCGTCGTGACGTAACGACCAGGGACATTGGGGTGTACGGCAAGCCAAGTGCATGCAAATATTGTGGCCATACAGCTCCAAATGATACCCCAAAGTGTCCGTTGATCTCCAGTACATGCAGGTTCACCGTCGTCACCATCGGGAGATATCTGGGAGCCGGAGGCACGAGCGATGAAGAAGGGAACAAAAACGATCATAAAAGTTTGATACATTGCGGTCATTTTCAGGACTTTATAAATCATTAGGGCATTGAGCTGAACACTAGACATCGGTACGAACCCATTGTATGTGAACAAATATTTCAAAATGCGCCGGACACAACTACGTGGGAAACTTCTTTAACGAAGTTGAGCTTAATCATGCGACGACTGCTGTACAAAGTCAGTTGAATGAATGAATTATTAATAAAGATATGCATACGGAGAATGTACTATATGGGTTGGACACAACGAAATGAACTAGCCTTCGAGGGTAGAGGATGGATGTTGTCAGAGAGACGAGAAGGAAAAAGGCATGTTGATAATATATACATCCCACAATGCGTCAGTCATGCAATCGGACTTTGCCTTTCTTTCGAATTCACTGTGATATTGGTCGGTGTGAAAGAAATACGAGGGCTGTGGTTACAAGACGATGAATTGTTTCATGTCCATGAACCGAGACGCAAAGCAAAAAGGCGTGGTCATAGGCTGATCATGCGTGCGGGCGTCTGGTGTGCCGCACAGCTCTGCCACAACCGGAGGCATCAAATCGAAGAGGGATCTCAGAGGAGGTTCCTCATATTTGTGTGCCTGCTCTTTATACAAATATCAGGAAGAGAATCGAAACTCAGTAATAAATGTAGCAAATGCACCAGACCAGGGCCAAGCAATGAACTACAGAGTGTTACCTTGAAGAAAAGAACCGGTTGAGTTTCAACCAGAAATACTAGTAGCAGGCGACATCGAACATGTTGAACATCGAAAGTTTGATCAACCGTGGGAGGAATATATGATGCCATGGACCGGGTGTCTGGCCATTTCACTTGTGTGATTGTGAATTACAGTCGAGTGAAATAAAAGGCCCGTTCACAGAGGAAGAAATTGGCGAAGAATGATCTACACGCAGTTGAAAGCAAAAGTCCTCAGATGAAAACATCCCGGTGGAAGCAACCCGGAAAATTAGATGTCTGTGTGTCAGGGAAACCTTCCCTACTTTCATTATAGTTCTCGATGGTTGATTGGCCCACAGCCTCAGCACTTGTAAGAATTAAAGCAGTAGGGCACGGTGAATTTTGCATTTGTGTTTGTGTTCTTGCGTTCGGTGCGTTTGCGTTGAATCATTCATGCATGGGAAACAAACGCGCGGCTGCGCTTGATGCGTTTGCGTGTACAAGAGCTGGAGAAGACATCTTTGCATAGAAGAACCTGGTATGCACCTTTACCAGGTGGCTACTCGAGCTTGTTACTCAACTCGCCACACAACCTTGTCCTAACCAAAACAAACCCAATGGAAGCGACAATAAACAACCATCAGTATGTATGGAGCCGAACCATAATTTCACTCGTTGAAAGCTGCCCGATCTCTGATCCGGCACCATTAACTGTGTATCATCCTGCCGAGCATTCCCCACAACCAGATGCTAGACAGGGAATTGACGACGGGGCTGTCGTTATGTCTCTGGAAAAAATTGACAGTGGAGGGAATTTACTTGACAATGGTAGTGCCAAAACGATTGCCACCAGCCAAGTATTACTGCTGTTAAGATATAGCAGATGTTCCTGCTTAAATAAACAGAATTTATGGGCATCCTAGAGGTAAAAAAGGGTATGAAATGCTCTTCACTAAGCCAGAAAGACTGAGGGACACGGTTGTGTGGTTGAACCTAAGTTGAACGCACGCTAACGCACCTAACGCACGTGTCACAAATGTGTTACAGTCATATGTGTGGATGTGTTTTATTTTGAACGCATGCGCTTTTTGTTCCAACGCGTGCGTTGTACCCAACAACGCATGCGTCAAGACCTGCGAGATGTTGGCGAGATGCATGTGAAAATTTGACTTCGTATGCGAGATACGTTCTGACTTATCCTCACAGAACAACATCCGGTGCATTCTCTAAGGTCTAGACGCATGTAACAAGGATCGGTTTCACTTATAATGTGCGTTATGATATAGATACGTGATTGTTAATAGCTTACATTGCCTCTATGACAGGTTAATGGTAATAATAGTCAAAGCGAAAACGCCCTCAAACGCACAAAACGCACAAAGCCCTAACGCATCAAACGCATAATTCCCCCGGCCCATAGGAGAGTATGCATCGATGACCCGCGCCCAAAAGTGGCGCTGACGCATAGTCTTCTTCTTAGTTTCGTATGGGGAGATTCTACTACAGCAGGAAAAATGAAATCCTTCATCGAGAACTTAAACGCTACCTCGACACCACCAGCGTTGGCGAGTATTTGGCGGATCGAAGCACGCCGCAAACTCTTTATTCCTACACCTGGTTCAGAAATTATTGTGAAGCCCAGACCAGCGGTGTCCAGAGATGATAGATGATAAAAGCAACAGAGACCCGGGGCTGTCCAAAACGTTTTCCTTCCTTCCTCAGAATATTATAGTTCATTGTACATTGGGCAATGCAGCGTCTTACAATTACGCTACTTGAAAGGCCCCGGCATGGTCATGTGGTGCGTATCAGTCACTGAACGCGAAGTAGCATATTTATTTGGAGGCTCGGACTGGATACCTCCAATACTGAATTCAATTTTATTCTGGTATTGAAGAAGCCGCAACGTTTTTATGACCATCGGCGTTGTGAGATCGCTATTTTGGAGCCTGCATCGGCGTTCGGCTTGGACATTCTACCTTCACTTACACGCGGCAATGGTGCTGTGGCAGTAATAATAGGATTGTTTGTTGTGGGACATAGCTACGGCATAACTCTAGTTGTGTACTGGGTTGATACGGGGTGTGTGTCGAAACCAATAAGTGTGAGCTTACGTGCATTCGGAGACAATGAGAGTTGGATATCAATTTTTGACGTGGTCGTGTACGTTTCATAAGAGTCACGAAGTTACCTGTATCTGGAAGGTCTTTAGATCAACCCTGCCGTATTTTCTTTTTTGTTTTCGCCGTAAAATTCTGTCACCAAAACGGAGCTCAAACGAAGGGGTTAACAATATTCAAGTGTCCACATGATAACTAAGCATGCGCGTGTCCCTAAAACGCCCGCCGTTTCCATTCTTCAGAGCGGCGTTCTATCTATATCGTAAGGACGCTAGCCACTATATCCGTCCGAACCAAGAAACCAGCGCGTGTATCTTTTTAGAGTTCAACAAACCTGCGCTGTCAGTTGTAATTCACACCAGCACAAGTAACCCGCTTATGATCCATTACAGTGTTATCATACCTGTCCAGCAGAGCAAGCCCTAGATATCAATACCCAAACAAGCTCGTTTGACTCCCACCGTTTGTCGTTTCATCAGCTAAAGTAGAACGATATGTTAGAGAAGATTATCATGTGGAAGGATTCCCTCGGGGATGCCAGCATGTTTCGGTTCCGAATGGGCAGACCTCATTCGTCGAATGCGTAGCGGTATAATCACTTGATTCGGATTGGAGGACTTCATTTAGGTTGATCAGCATATAGGACGAGCGGGGATTCGCACCGTACGTGTACCTTCATCTTTCATGATGACCGTCCTCCAATGCTATCGGTCCCGTTCGACGTTGGCCATTAGTTTGGGCTTATACCACGCAACGGGTACATGGACACTCGGTCCTCCGCAGGTCTAAAATCAGAAAGGGATCACAGTTTCTCCGAAATTATGCATGGACTGGTTTCTATTAACAGAAGTTGAGAACCTCGCGCTCACCGGTACGTCTTCCGGGTATGAGACTTGCACTATATTTCAACTGTCCGTTTTTATTATATAAGAGCCAACCATATTAACGGGATATTCTGTATGTTTTCGAAATTTCAGAAGACGTGAGGATGGGACTAGGTTTCCCGGTCAGAATATTCCCTGACGACTGGACTTTCCGCTTGGGAACGACGGGGATCAGGCCTTATCGTCTGATCGTTTCTCGACGACATGTTGATGAATCGTTTCTGCTAGGGACGAGGCCCGTCAAGGTCTCAGACGCTGATATTCACGTTGTTCCTCGAAGATTAATTTTCCTCAGATGGTCCGCGCCGCTTTCCCACTAAAATTTCCATTTTCATGCCTGTTCCATTCGCTGAGGGAAGGCATGAGATGTATTCCTGAGCTAGAAGCTGGCTGCTCTAAAAGATGTAAATATCCCGTGCCTTTCATTTTGACCTTGATAGGACTGAGTCCGACGTATGATCAAGTATTGATCTCGGGTAATGGTTTTTCTCAAAGCTGGTGTCCTTGATGTCCTCTCACACACCAGTTTCGGAGCTCTCTTTGACATTTGGCTTGTGTGTAGCTGAAGAGAATATTGCTCGTTCTACATCGAGAGCTAATCTTGTTGGAAGTAACGAGATGTGATTATATTCTAGGACTCCGCGTGCAAGAAGTCCATCCATTTAGGAGAGATATATCAATCCTAAGAAAAAGATTTGTTTGCAGTCGTAGTGTTCCACCTGTAGAGAATCAATGCTTGAAATGTAAAGAGGTAAAGACTGCATTTAGTATGATGTAGAAAATGTGGGCACATCGTGGTTCGAACCAGCGAGGTCCTGACGCGTTGCCGAAAACGGCCGGAGCGGAGTGTGAATGGAGACCTGTATCGTTTTCATCTGGACTCTCACTGTCGAATTCCGTGCTTGAAAGAGGAACCTTCGGTACGAAGTCCATGTTATCGAAATGTCTAGCGTCTCGGCAGGAACTTCGAAGGACCAGTTAATTGTGATTGTAAGCCCTCCATCCTGTGACCTGTCCTGATTCTGACCGATAAGCTTTTCTTCTGCCAACCCTGGGTTCTAGGTGTATGCTCTGACTAGTCTCGGTGAACTCCTGCTCATAGACATGTCATCTGTGATGCCGTAAAGTAATTACGCTCCAAAACATATCTGATGGGTCACCAGACGATGGTACGGTCAAATACGCTTTCCCTCCCTTTACTTGATGACACTTACTACACCAACAGAGTCCGATACGAACTTCACTACGACTCTTCCCTGGGAGAATGCACACCTCATTGATTGGCTCGGTGTTTGTGTGTTCTTTGCTGGTGTTGATATCACAGAACTCACCAACGCAGCGCAGAGTGGTCGCTTAGCTGCCGCAGAAAGAAGATTGCTGAAGAGCGAATGGAGATATAGTGGGTCCTGTGCCCCTCACACTATCCTGCGCTAACTGGTTGTCAGGTATCATTCTATATCATCGCCCCTAGTACGTGCGGCAGGTTCCTTGGTTACCCCGGTGGTTATCTGACTCGTGTCCTCAAGCAACTACCTGCCCTTAAACGTACCTGCGCGCTACACACTCGCGCCATTCCTTCGGGCTGGATAACGCGTCCCTTCATGCAATTGAACATGGCGGTACGAGAGAAGAAGAACGTGTGCATGTGATGTTCTTCTAACCCCTACCTGCCACAACTTTCCGCCGGTCAGTAGACATCATCTGGGCTCGTAGTATCAAGATAACCTACGTACGTATCATATGTTAGTCGGCTTGGGATTCATAATCTTGGTCACGCTCACGTCCTCCGAGTTAGCCGTGCACCTTATCGGACAGT
The DNA here is from genome assembly GCA_030435655.1 of Armillaria novae-zelandiae. Taxonomy (NCBI): domain Eukaryota; kingdom Fungi; phylum Basidiomycota; class Agaricomycetes; order Agaricales; family Physalacriaceae; genus Armillaria; species Armillaria novae-zelandiae. Next base: position 82,995 of record JAUEPR010000148.1, read on the forward strand.
AGTGGTGTTATGCGCTCCGAGTTCGTCTGTGTGCTCTCGTATACTGGTCGTTTGCTAAAGATGTGTGCCGACTTAAGCCAGGTCGATTACCTATCGATGCGCCACCGTATGACACCCTGGCTCCATCTATCTTACATCAGAGCTCCACCGCCGCGGCTCGAGCTGGAGCAGATACGAACAGGCTGTCTGCATTCGCAAACCTCGTTTCACATCGTCAATGCTCGTGTTGAAGCCTAGAAGCTTCGAATCATGGGAGCACCGCGTCAGTACACTACATTCGGCTACATTGGAGTACCTCGGTTCAGCAGAGGCGCGTCGGACTGACGGTACGAACATTTGAATTCGGATTCCGCTTCGCATTTGAATTAATCATTATGTAGGTTGGACAAAGGTTAATCAGGTAGATCGCCTCACAGTACCGACTGGAAATTTCCTTGTTATTTCGTCCGAGATGAAACTTCGGACTCGGAAATGGACTGCAACAGTCATTTTTACTCTATAACTTTCCTCAAATGTCCTTATGTCTGAACACGCCATCTGTGCCCCTTGTGCTTCCAAGTAAACACTCCTACTGCAGTCGTGGGTGAACTTTGATGACATCTCGGTCTCTGGCTCCCTAGCAACGACTCCATCGTTGCGTCAAATTGCGGCAGATGCGGCAATCAAAGGGACGTCATTGGACTTACCCTTTGGAGATAAGTCTTTGTTGTCCTTGAACAGCTTTAACGGAGCGTATTTGTATTTGCACCGTACCATTACCATCGACCTCTCCGTATGTCAGTTCACGGAGCTTCTGCTTCTACGGCTACTCGACATGTACCCCGAAGCCGTGTTTCCGATCGGATACAGCACTCGTCTTCATATACGCCCTCTCATACCTCTTTCAAGGGTCCTCCAACGGTAGTTTCGGGGACAAAAGTGGGGACCTTTGTTGCACCAGCACCCTCAGCTGCTCCTTCCCATCATTCTTCCTCCCGTTCTCGTGCCCTCACGCCGCCCTCGCATGTATCAAGCGCCGCATATCGGCACAGCTCTTCAATGGCACCTAGTACCGTTCTTCCCAGTGATAGCGCGTCCCAGGTTGGGGGAAGCGTCTTGGGTTCTGTGAAGGCTCCCTCAATTGTTCCTGTCCCTGCTCCGCCTATCCATCATTCATCATCGCACATCTCTCGATCTTTATCGCGCAGCATGTCCGCGGCGCCCGCTTCTGTCCCTGCGCTTATCCCGAGCCACGTGTCACGAAACGTTCAGTCTTTGGCGTCAAGCCATTCTTCATCGTACTCGCGCCCCCTCTCGACCCTTAGCTCAGGCAATAGCTCGGCCAGTTCAGGATACAGCGTTATTCATGCCAAGCCCAACCAAACGGTTATTGTCCCGCTCGCTCACGGTGGATGTGTTATTGTTCCTCCGAAAGGGAAGCGGGTCAGAGTTAGCCAGGTATGCATTTTCTTATTGAGGGTGGGACCTAGAGCTCAACATCGCCACAGGTTTACGGCCGCTGAGATTGGTAGCATGAGCTTTCATTTGTTCTTACTTCGGGTATTTGATCGCTCAAGGTTTTAGAACAAACGTTTTAAACGTTCTTTTTTTTTTCATAGAGAAATCCATTATTAGACTGGTAGATTATCTCATTCATTTTTCATACACGGGCTGTATCCTACTTTCCTCCGTGATATCTTGCTAGACCGAAGTCAAGACCTTAATAGAATCATACGAGTTCTTGATAGTCATGCGTCATAGCCTGCCGCGGGTCAAAAATAAATCCAACTTTGCGGTAAGTCGCACTCACGAGGTACAGGGTTGAAAAAAGTGGGATCCATGTGAATAATTATCCAGGGCGGCACACGTTCAACCTGATGTCCTCCGAGGTAGCTAATCCAGTTACAAGGGTATAAAATGCCAGTTAACCCATAGACGCACGTCAAAAAAACCGCCGGAGAACACTGGCTACTGATCAAAATCTATTCCTACACATAAGTCGCTGGGTGAGAGCGAATAGCAGCAAGCGGAAGGACCGAGGGAGATGAATTCGGAGTTTCCGTAAATTACAGGATCGACGGCTCTAGACTGATGTAAAAGGAACTCCCCTACAGCAGGGCTACCGCCATACTTTCACGGAACAAGTGGGGGACGTGGACTTGTACGTACATGTCTGTGACTTCGCCTGTCTGTGACCCTCAATAGTACGAAGTTCCCATTGTTACTTGTAATGATGGGCGAAGCGGCTTAATCCGAATCCGAATGAATGGCAGCGAACGGTACATCAGTCTATGAATAGAAGCAGAGCGACGACTGATAGAGCGCCGATAAACGATGCACAACACGTAAGAACGCGGTATAACGTCTGCAGTAGCGTACGTATCTCAACTCTAGTAATTTGACCTTTAACGAATAGTAAACTGAAGTAGAAGTCGAAGCGTTCTAAATACCGGGGTGAATAAATAGAGTCTACATCAGCATGCCTGGATATTATGCGCAGGATTACCGTCATGTCATTCAAAGGGCCCGCTTCATAGGATGTTCCCAGGTTCATGAACTGTATTGATATTCTTATTGGTATTTACAGAAATGAGCCATCGTGACTCACGCCTACATGACCGAGGACGCAACTGTGGCGCTCGAGTCCTCAATATCAGTGATGGCGGTGGCATTACCGCTGCGAACAAGGTGAATACCGGTTGTCAGTACTTAAATAAAGGTGTTTCACAAACTCGTTGAGCGGGAACGTATCGTAACAACCTGTTTTAAGGCATCAATATTGTTTGAAGGAGTCTTCAACAAATGGCCTGGGAATGGTATCCTCCCGGACTGGCGAAAGCTCCAGTTGATGTGGCCGTGTGGATCCAGCGGCCCCCTGGAAAATCCCGGTGGGCATTGGCATTCTTGATAATGATAAGAAGATGAGAGTTATTCATTGAGAAGGAGTGTAGTAGAAAAGAAATGCTTGGCATCATACAACGTACAACTCCCTCGTGATTCGGAATGCGGACCGTAATACGCTTCCTTATCTAGTTCAATGTTTCCCTCGAACTCTGAACCATCGCGCAACTGTCCGAGAACTGTAAATTCAACGAAATTTCTCCGTCTCATTGAGATCACGTATCTGCACACGTAGAAATACCGCGAGTACGCATCTATACTACACGTATACGCCTCCGTTGAAAGATCTAATCCAAACGGAGGAGTACTTCAGCATCGGAGTCCAAGGCGAAATGCCCTTAATAACAACATGTATGATAGGAACAATCTTGCTGAATGGCGCTACAATAATTCGGAATACAGTCGCTTGAGTACTAGCATGGAGTGTGGCTCGCCCCAGAGCTTTCTGTTAGCGCCGCCGCCAGCATCCGTATGCCTAGTAGGTCTGCGCGGATCCCGTAACAATAATAAAAGCTTAATTCTGCCGGGATAAAACAAGCATTCGGATCAGTAATCCATGCGTTCACGCTGGAATAATCCGTGAGTATCTTGGAATTCTATTCAATTAGGCATCAACACTATGTATTCCACTTTGATAATGCGGTAGCAATTATACGGGAGTAAAGCACTCTTCGACTAATCAAGAATTATAGTTAGACGTTGCTTATCAGTAAACACCGAATACTCGCTGGCTGACCTGGTCAACTGACTACGGCACTCTACTAATGCGATATGACCTTGATGGATCCACCGGGTTGTGTTGAAGTGCAGATGGTGGGGCGGCCACCTAAGGTCGGAATTCAAAACCGCAGCCCAGGCACGAACGATCTGGTATACGGATCGCGATCTTGTGATCGGTTAGTAATTCGAAAAGACTTTCTGTGGAGGCTATTATTTTCATCGAGATCCGTCTATCGCATACCAGGGCTCTAGTACACCGCATCGCACAGTAAAACATTGAATGTACTGGCGCTAAAATGGAGTTCTGGGGTGGTGAGTCATTTAGTTGGAGGCGTATAATTGTCGTTAAGGACATTGTTCGATTGTTGAAGTCGGTGGGCTTTCCGTTGGTTGAAAGTACTGCGAAAGTAAGGTGTATTTAATCAGAGATGGGGGTCGATAGTGGACATAGCCCCCACTACTAATGAAAGGTACCAACCATAGAGATGGTTGATAGAACAGTCTAAGGAAGGCACGAAGATGAAGAAGCACTGCGAACAACCGCGTAATTCAATGAGAAAACAGTGCTGAGTATTGCCGGCTGCACCACTATCAAGAACTGGAGCGCAACGCCGACCTCATCCCCGGATACATGCAGTCGAGACTCCAGTTATGTGATTCTAAATCACTCGTTTGAATTCAAAGGTAGACATTTTTACTTCGAAGATCAGTAGCTTGCGGCGAAACAGAGTGTAATAATTTAAGCACCCTCCCGGAAGGTAAGGGAAATAAGTAAGCGATAAGAATACAAAACAGGTACCCGAATACAAGCTACAGTTTGTATACAACAATCCGTCGTCCGTGACGGGTAAATCATCGTCGCTGACAATAATAGAGGGAAAACTGCCAAATATAGTTACAACAATACACATACTCGCTCATCGAAGGAAGTCAGTTGAACGTGTCATGCTCCATGACGCCCGAAGTCTGGAGGAACGAATACCACCGCTCCTGTAGGCAAGGCTCGGAAGGAACTGCAAACCCAGGCAGGCTAACGTCTGTTGATGGGATACTGCCTAACGGAGACGACGGCGGCATCAGATACATCTCCCGCGAATGCTCGGGTCGATCTGAAGTCAGAAGCGGTCGTGATAGACGCCTGGGAGGAACGCTCGACGCTGGATGGGGGCTCTGATGCTGATGGTCTTGTGTCCAATCGAACGCAAAGTTGGGATTTGACACGGTCGACGGCGGGCCGGAGGTCCTGCTCCGATCGTACGAATAAGAATAATGAGATTGGGGAGCGTTGGAATGCTGGTACTCCGCGGCAAAAGGAGGGGTTCGATCAGCGTCGTAATAGTGGAATACGTTCGGGGACGAGGAGGCAGACAAATCGCGCGTCATTGTCTTACGTTTAGCGGACAGGAACCGGGTATGTCCGGCAAATATCAGAAGATCTTCATCAGTGGAATCTTCTGCCTTGATAGACCACAATGAACCCTCCCTGTCTCCTGAAGAAATAGGTGTGGCATCATTTTGCGCAGCTGCAAGGGCATGATGAGCCTTTTCACTGAGTTTGGTGAGTATCGGCTGTTGTTTTGATGTAAGAATTAATTTAAACAGATGGAAAGTAAATCATTCGTACCAGTGCTTTCTTCGCATAGGAACTGTGGACTGCGGCTTTCGAGAATAGAACACATGCACGGTTCAATTCCGACATTGCAGACCCGGCAAGTGGAGACCGAGGAGCCCCTGTGACGACGGTACCGAAGACTACCTGTTATCCGATGTGAGTAGAAGCCAAAGAGTTGAATATGTGGAAAACATACGGCTGCGGAAAAGGCAAAAGTCCACATGGTCCAATATCTACCACAGGCGCTATTCCATTGGCTGAACTGGTCTCGAACGCATCTAAGAATAGTCGCGGAGGACCGCATTGTAACCAACACCGAGGTCGCGTAGTTACTCTTTAGCGGATTGTCGGGCTGTTCGATCAGGGCCTGCGCGAAGTAGCTTCTGTGAACATACATCAACACTGCATGCCAGACATGAGCTTCTGCGAATACAAAGAAGACATCGGAAATACCTGACTCCCGAATATGATCAAGAACGAATCGTTGCCAAGAAGTCGGTGTATCGCCTTGAGGAAACAGAGACTCAGGAAGAGGGTAATCGCGAACTTTGCGATCCAACTCAAGAATGGTGGCGTAAGTAGGCGCCTCTGCAGTGAGCGTGTGCGATAACACAAAAGAGACGCATTCTGATGCGAAGCGGAATTGGAAGATGGAAACTGGGGAGCATGATCATTACACGGAAAAAACACGGAGATAAGCGGCGGAGGAACTTACACTGGACGTCGTTGGGGCTTCCATGACTTGAGTCGTACTCGGGGAAATGGCAATCCGAATATGCCATTGAGAAGGAGGGCGGGCGACCGGTGTGAAGACTCTAAGAGGTATGATTGAGTATGGTGAAACGACTTTGTTCGGGGGCGGCGTACCTGCCAGGCATCTGCCACGTAAAGATCAACAAACAGGTTACGACGACGTTGAACTATCTTGTTCGAAAGACCCCAGCGTTCGCTGTCGCGGTCTGAAAGGTGTTACAGCCTAGTGTTGGGGTGCGAAATGAAATTCACGTACGAAGACCAATCTGAAACGGAAATGTCAGAAAACAAAGAAGGAAAAACGAAAAGAAGACTCACAGTATGCGCCAGGTGGACAGCTAGATGAGTCAACGACCAAGGTTGTCTCCATAGTCGTACCATTTGCCGCATCACCGCCATTCATGGCATTGTATATACTCATGAGATGAAGACATTGAACGGTGACAATTGACGGCTTCTCCAAGACAGACTGGAGACAGATGGCCGCCTTGGAAACTTGATGGAAGCGTGCTGCTTGTTCAGCGCCGCGCTCCCCATCCACTAGTGATCCAACGGCAAGGACGACGAATAGAAGGGCGAGGTCGTGGGGCCCAGTATAATCCTCGTCGGAGGATGGTGCAGCTGGCTTTCGGTAGATAACGGGCAGCATCTCATCAATCTGATCGCGCGAGACACCGTGAAATATCCAAGAGAACTGGCCAAAGTACACGTTGGTCAACATAAGCGCCTGGTCCCAGGCAGGCAGATGGTCCCGGATGACATCGTAAACATCATCACCATTTTTCACCGGAGGAAAAGGAAACCCTTGGGAAAGAACAGCAAGATCATTGGCAGGGGATATCGTTGATGTCGGGCTAAGAGAACCAAGCCGGGAGTCCGGACTATGGGCCTCGCTTTCTAGTGACGTACATGAAGAGGCGATAAAATAACTCTGAAAGACCTTTAGACGAATGGCACGAAAGAGCTGAAACATATCGCTCACCTCCAAGCCACCGGTAAGCCCAAAGAATCGAGAGATTCCATGTTCTGACATGGCGAGGGTACCGTGCATATCCGGGACTTCGGTCATAGAGGCCATTTCCGAAACATCGAGAGGTACATCAGCACAGGGTGAACCTTCGCTTTCCGCGAAGTCATCATGTAATAATGGATGGGGAATATCGGAGAACTGCGCCTGCGTTGTCGATAGAGCATCTTCTAATTGGCGAATTCGCCCTGTAAGGCGTGCCACCTTCCGATGAAGGTGCTCAGTTGCCGCTAATACAAAACGTGTCCCTTGGCCAGTCGATAAACTGCCTTTTGCAAGAGATGAGTGTACTGAAAGGAAGAAAGAACATCGAGTTCTCACCGTTAGGACAAAGAGAAGCACAACCTCGACGCTGCAGAACGGAGTTAGCATTCGCACCGTCGGCAAACAAATGCCTCACCTGACACGACTGGCATGGTATCTGCTTGTCGCACTTGATTTTGAGTCGTCTACACTCTGCACAGCTCACCTAAAGCTCCTCAGAGGACATCGAATAAGATAACGGCAGGCACAAACCTCTCCTGGAAACTGACGTCAGCGAATGATACTCAAAAATGGTGGAGGACCAACCTCTGCTACGTTTGTCTTCGACTTCTCGTGCAAGAGCGCTGTCGAACTTGTAGAAGTCTTCGGTACCCTTTCGTCGCGTTCGTCGTTTCATCTTGGAATCCGTCAGCTCAGCGGGCATGAATCGTAGGAGGGTCGTTGAAGGGAGTACCTCGGAGGATTTGCATGGCATTTAAATAGTTGGGAAATTACACACGATGTCCCGATTCAGTAATCGCAGGCGGCCGAGGAGTGATTTTTGCAATCAATGTCATCTCAAAGTGAATCTGTCAGTTTTCGTACCACCGATCACTGGTTGCAACACGAACCTTGGTTGCCATTCGTTGCAATAATGCCCTCGTGCCCGTCCACTTCCTAAGAGAAGGCAAGATAATACGTGGCCCTCCACGTTCCAGTGCCCTGTTATTGTCCAATCTCTGATGATTTCGAGATCGTCTTATCAGAACAAGCCACCAAAGAAGCGACACTCTGACCTACGGCAATAAGGCCCGTATTTCGAACCTTTCTTGCTAAAAACTGCCGGACCTGCTCCGGTAATGTACGCGATTGGTCAACGGCTCCGAAAAGGTCGATCCATGTGGCCTCCCCGGCCTATGCTTCTTTTGCCCGACATTGCTCGAACTTCAAATGTATGTACCTCTCATCTAGAATAGATAGATCTGTAAGCTGCGGATGAGATAATGCGCCGCTGGAAGTAGGAACGGAACGGAGAATTTCACTCGCCTTCGAAGGTGTTTCAACAGCAAATTAGTCCTGGATGTACGGCCCGTGTGTACCACCCTGTGAATCGTTGCCCTTTCTTGTCTGCCTCGCTTAGAAGCCGTTCCCAACTTGAATGCCTGATCAAAATCCAGTCTTTCGGTGCGCTCCTTCTCCTCCGTTGGAGATCATTCACTGATGGGGCTCTAAAGGAGATGGATAGGTCATTTTTTCATCACAGCGTAACATACTCCTCTGGGGAGTCTGTTTAGTTGCCGCATAGGCACATCATACCGCCTGCGGCAAAGCATTCAATGGCACAACCAGGTCCTTGAATAGATCAATCTACAACGGAGCAGGAGTAGGTGAGAATGGTGTTACTCAGACAAATACTCTTCGAGCTACCGTCCGGAGCGAATGGTTGAACAAATAACGTACACACACCTCCTTCACATGCACTCAGGCCGGCTATGCGGCATATCAAGAAACGACATCCAGAAGAATACACCCAGAACGTTAATTCAGTCTCTGCGGCGAGAGCAATGTGTCAGGATTGTCACGTCAGTGGTCCTGAGCGATGTCGTAACAGCTTACGATCACAAACGGCATGATCCATTGAGTGAACTGAATGAAACAAACGCCAAAGCATCAGCGGCTTTGATGTCCAGTTCTTAGAGCGGAGGAAACATACAAGAAAGTCTGACAGGCTATCTCGGAAAGTAAAGAGACGAAATCAAGGAGAGCACGATCTACTTTCTCCGGCGGATCAAGCATTGACGATGCACCCCACAGCCGATCCTGAGAACGATCGTAAAAGATCCCTTGAATGCGAACCAAGGGACAAGTTGGTAGTATTCAGAACAAGTAACGTACAAGATAAACTAGGATTCTTCAGACCAACAGTGGTTAGCATATTATGGCAGGAAGGGTGGTTACGATGAATTCGTACCTTGATGAACGCCTCGAGATCACAATTATGGCGAATTTGAAACTAGGAACAGTTCCTAATGAATACACAAAGATACAACAAAGGGAGACCCACCACCACGAGCGTCGGATTTCATTGATCCAGCGAACGGAGACGCACCCTATAATTGAGCGGCACAAGGCGCGCATTGCATACTCCGATATCCGTATACCCGATAGAAAAGGTCGCTCAGTCACACCACGGCGGCCATGGTCGTGTAATCTTTGGGGCCTGGCGTCGGCGAGCATGAGACTCGCAGATGATCAAATCCCAATGGAGACCTTAAAGCATGCATTCCAGTATTCAAAGGTCGCCAGAAACTTCCCAAAAGAGACCTCCCAATGGACCCAGTACGAACTCCAGTCTTCGAAGCGAAAAGGACTGTCCCTTTCCTAGAGAGAATTGCCGTTCCTCAGTTGGTGGCAATTCTCACGTACAACCGCGCTTGAGCCCACCGATTACACGCAAGGTCCTATGATGTCAGGACAAGCCAATGTCGTGAGATTTTTCTCCATTCGATATGTCAGACGTCCACAAAGCCGGTAGGATAGGTGTTTTTCAAGTTCATCAGATGCCACGAATGACGGAAAACTAGTCAAGAGATCGATTAGCCTAGGTCGCGGAGACACGATAGGAGACCTTACGCAGTCGCATATGAATATATATCCAATGCTACCGACAAAGAATAACGCAAAAGGAGGAAGTGGGAAACAAGGGGCGGTTGTGTTCGGTTATTTACTAATTATTTCGTTGCGGCACACGCCCACGTGATCAGCGGCAATCAATCGGCCTCTTCCTAATTTTCTTCTCGGAGGGTACTGTGGATGCCTGCGTAGTGGCTACGCTTCATTGGATCGCAACAGAGCACAGGTAGTCAGCTTATATATTTTAACTCTGCGTTTATTATTTCTTAATTGACCCTTCGGGCCTGGGCTGACAGGGCTGTACCCTGCTGTGTTAATTGATTTTTAATTATGTCAAGTTTCAACCTGCTCTCTATCCATGCGACCTTTGTGCGACAAAGTATATTGCACAGAAAGCGCAAACAAATTTGTGAGTATTCGCAAATGAATACATACGTCTCCGAGCAAATCCTTTCCTAATACAGCAGCGCCGTAGCAGCTTTTTATATTTTTGACAACGACGCTAGAAGCAGTGGAGATCATTAGATATCGAAGCTCGAAGCTCGGCTCTAATTCTTAGAATTTCCCATGCGCCGATCCTGACAATGAATAAGATTCACGATCAATGAAGGACGAGGGAAAAGCGCCCGGCGATCTAACTCAACCAAAGCTTGTTTCGAAAGTACTGCCTCGGATAAGGCTTACCGTCAAGGAACAAGAAGAGTCGAAAATAGCTCACGGAGCTTGCTCCACCATTTCGAGTTTGAACTTCCCATGACGCTAGTTCGACCTGAAACGTATTCGAATGTATTGATTATTAGTATGTAAAGCGCTCCAATCACAACGGTCTCCCATCTTCCCTTGTCATCATGGTATCACTGCAAAGATGGTCGTGTCTCTCGATAGACGCATTGGCACGCCGGTGTAGCTCTTCTTAAATGTGCATATTTTCCTGCATCTTCACTGGCGGTATCATGGATCTTTTGCTGCCTGCATAGTGTATATCTTTCCTCAAAAATATATGCCTACCACGCGCACCGATAACGTGAGTCGTTTGGACTCCACTATTATGGCTAATCAGAATTGCCTTCATTAGTTTGTCTTGATACTTATCGCGCAAAGCTAAACGGCTAGCAATTTGTATCCTACTATACTGGATCGGCACGATGGAATTCGGACGGTAAAGTGAGGAGAAAGTACACTGGCCTGTCACCTAAGTTATGTGTACCTGTGATGTTTGTTCCAAGCGGAGACACGAAGCGATCCCTGTCATCACCTCGTGCAGAAATTGATGAAACTACGTAGGTGGAGATATAGCGTATGGGTACTACACCCCCTCAAAGAAGCCGGATGGTACAATTCATCTCATCTGAGAGTGAGATGACTGAGCTACAGATATCTGTGGGATCTACTGCTCCTGATATCGTGTGCGGTCATATCGGTCGACACCGTTCCCAGGTTCCTCATGTACAACATTTTCATTAGTCTTCGAATTCTGTATCTTGAAGGAACATCACAGAGGACCATGTTTCACAAAGAACTGCGTTGCATTTCTTTCCTCGGAGCACACCGACTCATTTTTCGATACCTGTTGGCGTACTTAGCTGACCCGAGTAAACGTGAATGACTCTACTTCGTCAGGGCCGGTGTCGACCGTTAGCCGCGATACGTGATTCTGATGAGATACTTTTCTAAAGGAAAGTATGCACTATCGACGTCCCTCGGCAAATGAGAACAGTAAACATTTCCCAGACTCTGGCGCTCGAGACAGTATCCGGATGGCGGCGCGAAAACTTAAGCGTTATCCGAGATCAAGATCACTCCATCTGGCCCTATCAAAGGATCCACTCTTTCCGAATTTCAAGGTGGAAGGCAAGGCACAGGAGGTCGGGATCCGTGTTATGTGCTTACAACTGACCCATTCATTATACACGTCAGCTATCCGCTGCGCATGACAAACATTTTGACTTGGCAAATAGAGTATGCATCAGAACAAGGGGATTCTAGTGGGAAAATAAGCATTGACTTACACATGGTCCCGTCAACTCAAAGGACGAAAGTGTCGTTTTCAGCACAGGCTGAATATTGTGCACTCTTTTCGTGAGAAGGACCCAATCTAGGGCCGACAGAGCCTCGGAAAATGGAGTCATAGGCAATTACTGCGCTCGGCCTGGATGTGATCAAAAATAAAGCATGCAGGGCCTTGAGGAAGTAGATAGCTGTACGCGCGCCATAGATTTTCTGATCGCGACGACACGCAGTAGTGCAGGAAGCAGGGAGCCCTTGAGCGGATTCTCAATCTCTACAACATAATTGATTTCGCATATATGACCAACGATCATGACCAAGCGGACTTTAACCCATGGGGCACAGTGACGAACGGGTTATCGAACAACCCCAATATTGTAAGGTCGACCCGAGAGTCACGAAGGGATGATCAGCTGTTCTAGTTTATGTCAGAGGCCTTATCAAGCCGATGCTACCAGTATCGTGGATGTGCGACTTATCGCAGGATATCGATAGAAACGAAATTGAAGAGCACTTGGAGATTGAAACCATGGGCTCTCAATGGTGCTCTGGATGGTATGGAAATGCACGTACCAGGGCCAGAACGATGGCGGATTAATCATTACTCATCCTTGCTGGAGGGATACAGTTAAAAAACCATTCATCAGCAGGCGCAGCACTCGCATTCCAATCAGGCGTGTTTATCCATTAATCAAAGATCGTAGCGGAAGTCCGTGCAATGGAGTATGGAGTATGAAGTGGATCGTCAAGTCATAGACCGACCCCGAAGCAGAGTCTAGAACGTCCGAGGAATGTCACACGCACGGACCACGTACTATTCAGGAAGCCAGAAGCTGGAGGTAAAGAACATCACCGAAGTCTGTGAAAATAGTACTGAACTTGCTGCGAGAACTGGGGCGACGTCGATCACTCTACTAGGACATTATGCGACTATGCAACTTCGAAGTGAACATTTCGTGGCGAGTGCGGATACTTGTAGGCCCGCAAAGCATTCTGAAACGTGAAGTCCAGTAAATTCTTCCTCGTGTACGGAAAGAAGTCGTATACTTCCAGGAGATGTTATAGAAGCAAACTTTCCTTCGTCCAACCTGGATTAAGAACCTTGGAAATTCAGTCAGCAACTCGATAAGATGTTGTGGCTTGTAGTAGGATCTTCCGGGTGTTCCAAATCATTGGAACAATGACCCCCCTGACCAATCTCTTCATTCCGTTCCTTTTACTTCTAATGAATGGTTGACGTCAAAAGGCCGTCGGTAAATGACTCTCGCGCCCGAACATTGTCTGCGGTACGATTAGTCGGCGTACAAGATACCGCCAGCCGATAAGAAGCCATCAGGATTATCGCCATTGTCAGTTTCATCTGAAATCGCCGGTGATACAGTGGCGCATCATCCCCAACGCCGATCCTTGCCTATGCAGCCGAAAAAAGTCCAGCCTGTGGGGGATTGAAAGGGTCGTCGAGGGATGTGATCGTTGATTTCCGTGCTCGAAAAGCCCCACCCGTATCCGTGCTGTAACCTAAAATGAAGACCTCGAGCCATGATGAAATCAAATTTCCTCGCCGTTACGTCCGTGATGAAATGGCACGTCTTCCTTTCTGAACCGAAAGAAAAACGCCGGCGTCCCTCGACCGCTGAGCAGGTCCAATCATACACGAATAGCCAAGACATATCATTCCATTGGCTGATCTTCTTTAGTGTGGCGTTCTGTGCCATGTTGTCTAGTTGCAACGTGGGAAAACGAACCTTTTGTTAGCTGTAGACTACTGCCTCCGCGGGTCTGATGGAGACGATAGAGTGGAATAGGCATTCTGAATCGCGAGCGGATGAGGTTTTAAGTTGAAGTCAGCGTGGGCGTGGGTTGACTGCGATCTGATTAAATCTGGAGGGATACATCCGTGTGAGTTTGAAATTTAATCGACGGATGCAATGGCCAGCGGGATATCGGTGTGTGCAGTGCGTTACCGAACAGAGACAAACATCATACCCAAAGTTGAGAATTGAACAGCAATCATTGAAACTGTATACGC